>BGPR01005320.1:4668-30470 GCA_013235015.1 Araneus ventricosus
CTAGATCAGGATCGGCCCATAGGTTACAAGTATTTGTATTCACTACAGACTGTTCAACTTTGCTGATGGTTGAAATTTTCCAGAGATCTTAATCTTTACGTATGATGAAAAGTCTTCTTTTACCAAAAATGGAACTAGTTAATTGGTGTACGTGACATTTGGTTAACAGTCAAAACTCAAAGCAGCGAACAGAGTTCATGTTATTGTGGTCGGAGGCTAGGCAATTATGCTGTTATAGTCGGAGGCTGGTAAAGAACTGTTCCAATCTTACCATGTCCATAATTGAACGGTCGCTTATTCTGAAGACCCTTTAGCCGATTCTATAGCTCCAGGCGAAACAAAATTTCACTAGAACCGGGTCTACGGTCTTCTGAATGTGAGAACTTTAATCATAACCATCCTGTACATAATAGAACACTCCGTTTTCTGTTTATATCTTTTGGCAAGCTTAGTTTAACCTTTTCGTTGTCGGCGTCTCATGTCATAGGTTCGGCTCTTCCGTGCCCGTACGCTTTTTCCTTTCTCGTATACGAAGTCTACGAAGAGAAAGTATTGCAAACGTCAAAAAATTCCAACTCGAGATTTTGAGGAGTCTCCACGGTTTAGACCTCCCCGTGTCCGAAAAAACACAATTTGGGAATTACGTCTGTCTGTGAACACGATAACTCGAAAACTATTAGAGCAACGGGGATGAAATTTGGTATGTGGTCTTTAAATATCATTTGTAGGTTTATATCAAATTTTGGACAAAATCCGTCTACGGGAAGTCTGTTTGTTTGTACGTCCGCGTTCATGTGAACACTATAACTCAAAAACTTGAATAACTAGATAGATAAAATTTGGTACTCGGTTTTATTGACATGAATGTAGGTCCGTATAAAATTTTGGGCCAAATCCGTCAAGGGGTTGACTGTCTGTCGGTCCGTATAATTTACTTTTGAAGAGAATCCGTTGTCTCCACGCGCGTGCGTACTGGAAGAACGGAGAGGAATTTCATTACGTAGTAGCGAATTACGTCAGTTTGTCCTTGAGCCGGTAAGAGAGGAAAAGCGTTACGCATCTCTTTGAATTTCATTCTTTGCCTAGATATTTTTCAATCACTATAATGAAAAACCTTCTGATAGTCATTGGATTCTGGGTAACAATAGGTTCGAATTTCTTTAGCCACGCGGGAAAGGGTAAACGGCATCTTTTGGGGGAAGTATACGAGAAAGTTTAGGGGAGATCACTCCCGCTGGTTTACTCCGTCATTAAGACAACTTAACAATTAATTTTAAATACAAAAATCACTTGGACACGCTTCAATGTCTCAAGTATCCTTTTACCATCTTAAAAAGATATATCCAATGGGCGGTGGCATCTAATTAGGAGCTGAAATAAAAACGTAAGGCAAGGGGTAAATTATATTAACGTGCAACTCCGCACCACACCATCGTGGGCTCGCCGATCACTTCGCCAAATTGGCTGGTGTTGAGGGTGAGGGGATGGATGTCCCATTCCCTTACTCCTTTGTTAAATTTACACTTAAAAAGAAATTACTAGAAGATTGGCAAATTTATTATGCAGCATATGAAACAGCTTCTGGGAACCGGATCAGGGGTTTTGTTCCTCGCGTGGATACAAAAACTTTAATTAAAAGTAAATATTTGATATATTTTTTAACGGGACATGGATCACTTCCCTGCTACCTCAGCAGATTCAAAATTTTATCTTCCCCACTTTGCGAATGCGGGTCACTTGGAGATCCTTACCATTATCCTTTTGACTGATTAATGACAAGGGATCGTCACCTAAAGAAGCCCTCTTGTGAAGCCAAGAGTTTGTGGCATAAAAACCTGATGTCGACTGCGGCTAATCACTAAAAACTTGCGAATTGTTTTAAAGTTAGTAGAGCGATCTGTGATCGCTTGAGTGGGGTGTAGCTGGTCTACAACTTTTTGTAATTTTTTTATTTTTAATGACATAGTTTGTGGGATTTTATGTTTAATTGAATATATATTGGATATGTGATTGATTTTAATTATTTTCAATTTTAATAGTATGCTTTGAATTGGTCATTTTGAAGAGAATTTGTTTGGCCTTGTGGTCGATTTCGTGTCCTTGTCATTTTGAGATTTCAGGCACTTGAAATTAAATTTAAACTTTTAGGATTTTTATAATGGTTTTAATTAAATTGTTTTCAATAAGACTTTTAACATTGAAAATTTAATGTATGACCACTATGTCTGATTCCCTTTCCTGGTCGGTTGCGCTTTGTCGCGTTGGAGGTGCGGGCCTGGTTGCTCTGCATTGCACATGACGGACTGGGTATCTTTGAATTGGTGAGTTTCCTGCACTGGGAGTGGTTATTCCCGTTGGTTTTTATTACATGGTTTTAATCTATATACCCGGTGCATGCTTGTTAATAGAGTATTGGTATTTTTAAAGTTTTAACTGATTAGTTGAATGGATTAGTTTTTATATTTTTTTAAAGAAAAAAGGGAAGGAAAAATTGATTGCCAATTCTTTTTGTGTGTAGAGTTTGTTTGTGTGTTCGATTTAATTTGTCTGTGTCTGTTTTGAGTGTGGTTTTGGGTTGACTTTTTTTGTATTTGCCCTGCATCTCACACATTGTATTTTATGGTTGGAATGCCATTGATAATTAAAATTGGGAATGTATTGTGTGTTTCTTCCCGGCCCTGGTAAATTTTTATTAGTAAATATCTTTCAATGCATATGCTGTTACTTGTATTGTCTCCTTGGCCGGGTGAGCCCTTGTAATGTGAGACTTTTAGATATGTTTATATGTATTTAATTTCCACCCATGTTGCGGGGTGTAGTATGCATATATGAGGAAAAACTTTTTGTAAATATGAGTGAGGCTGGCGTCCTCCTGCTGCTGCTGGTCAGTTCTCTTCCCCTCCGACTCTTTAATGCCTCAAACCCAGTAGGGTAGGCAGAGTCGGGGTGGGTTGTGTTGCACCACACCATCGGGAGAACGTTTAGCCCCCTGCGGAAAATATTTGATATTATAGTTGGCGCTCCTGCTACACCGGGTGATGTCGGTGATATTGTATATATTTGGATGATGCTTCCCAGCTCTCTTGCTATTTGCACTCAACTTATGATTGACGTAAGAGAGAATGAGCTTAAAGTTGAAGCGCTCAAAGACGAACTTTTTAGAATTGGACCATGTAAAGAAGCAAACTGCGCTCACCGCAAACTTAATGAAAATATCGACGAGAAAAGTACAAATCAAGCAAATCCTTTTGAGATGGCTCCCCATCACAAAGCAGCAAGACCCAGGCCTCCCATTTATACTCAAAACCCCATCCAGATGAAAAAACGCTTTCAAAGTCTCATCCCTGATGTTCCTGAAATCCCAGGCATAATCCTGAAAATCTCCGAAAATTACAATCTCAAACTCCAAGAAATAACGTAAAAATTCCACAAAACAAACAACACCCATTTCAGAGGAAATATAAAGATCTCAGCCAACTCCTTAGAATACAGAAATGATATTATCAAATTACTGTAAGACAAAAAACAGGAATTTGTTCTCTATGAACCCATTGCAGGAAGATCAATAAAAGCCATCCTTAAAGAAATTCACGCTTCCACTTCCCTGGAATACATCAAGCAAGAACTTGAAGCACTCAATTTTGAAGTCACAAGAATCATCCAATTAAAGAATTTTAAAGAACATCCCTACATCCAGTTTTCGAAGTCGACATCAAGACACGCCCACAAGCCCAAAACATCTTCAACATCACCCACCTTTGCCATTTCAAAATTACTGTTGAATCCCCACGCAGAAGAAAAAATGCTACAATTTGTTACAAATGTGCAGAATTCAACCATACAGCAAAGAATTGTCATCACATCCCTAGATGTATCAAGTGAGGAAAGAAATACGCCACCAGAGACTGCAACATCCACGAAAGCATCCCGAATCCCACCTGTATAAATTGCAACAGTACAGGACAAACAACTGCATGAGAAGGTTGCCCCGCTTTCCCCAAGTTCATCATCAAACAAGTTAACTCATCATACGCAAATATTACTAAGAGAAACATCCCACAAGATGACAGAAGCCATACACAGCGTAAGGAAATAGCCCAATATCCCTTCGAACTGCCAAGTTTAAACGAAGCTAAAGAACTACTCCACATACTACAAGAGATCAAGAAAATACTCCAAGAATTCCCTAACGTTATAGAAGCCTACAAGGTATTTGATTCGTCTGCAAAACAAGATATTCATCATTTTAATCCAAGTCAAAAACCGCAAATTGATCAAAATTCCAACACCTTAAGTCAACCTAGTCACGACCACTGCCCTTTGCTGCTCTCCCATTGGTCGCCATGCTGAACTTTTTATAGATATTCCCTCCCACCTCCCAGCAACGCTTAGCCGGCGATGGATTCAGATGTCTGTTACTTCAGAAGAATATCATGTTTCGTTCTGCATATAAGTTTTATGTTGTACAGGGGAAAGTCGAGGCTTCTCCATCTTGTGTCTTGTCCAGCGCTCTTACTTGCTCGTCCTCACTAATGTACCGGCACTTGATCGCACCTGCTCACGCCGGCTCTTTCGCCACGGACCTCACCTCTGCCTTCGGTGGATCCAGTTTTTGGGAATTGGCATGTGTACCGAGTGAACACGTGAATGTCGGTTTTAGTCTGCTGTAAATAAGAGGCATGTTTGTTGTATCGGAGGCTCCAGCGTCTTCTTTGAGACAGTATCTGACCTCGCCTTCCGCGGCACCCCTACATATGATTTAGCATGCAACAGACCCCATACACGGCGGAGCCTCAATGGAATCGGGTTTCGAACCTGAAACCCTTTGGCCCCGATGTCGGGACCTTACCACTGGGCCACCTCGGCCCTAGGGTGCGGCAAATCCAATCGTTTTCGTTTAATCAAGTACTTTCCTTATTGAAGCTTTGGCAATTAAAAAAACCCAAAATTTCGCTTCTGCATCTGACTCCTTTATCCATGCCTCGTACGGAGAGCAACCTCATAAAAGAACCTCCAACATTAGACAGCTCGATGGATCGAGTTCATTAGATTCGCTCAAGCTTCCATGAGAAGTTACGATCCTCATCTCTGTAGCGCAACAGTTCAGTGAAGTTATTTTCAAAGTCCACAAGCCGCCTTCGGCGACCAGTGACCTGGTCTTGTTTTCATTTTAAGTGCAGATCAATAAATTCAGTATGATATTGCTCTAATATCATACTAAACCAAACAACACTGCCAACTTGATTGTAGAGCACGCAGAGCAAAAAATGATTTTTAAAGTTACTCAGTAACCCCTTCGGGACGAGCGCCGCATATGTGAGTTTGCACTACATTCCTATGAGGGCCGAGCGTCGCATCCGTGCGTTACGGCGAAATTGACTCTTTTGGCCGAGCGCCGCATCTATGCGTTGGGCTTTTGGAACAAAATGTTTTCTATCAGATGGCATTACTATTCCGTATTTCTTTCAAAAAGATTGGTCCCGTACATTAGTATTTCTCTCTCCGAGGTCAGATTGTAGTCGGTCACGTGTCTGTGAATGATTGGATTTTTGAGAGTATAAACAGAAACACGTGCTGGCAAGTATAAAGAGGAGCACGTGTTAAAGAGCTCTTTAACTCATTTTGGAGTGGTTGTTTGTAGTCCCTCCACTGGCTTGGGTTGGGATATTCTGTCAAGGGTTTTATGCCTCTCAGTTTTACTTGTGCAGTTATGGCTAACAGAACGCGTTATCTTTCCGAGGAGGAAATATGTAAATTTTTAAATGACCCTTCTATGGATTTTTCCGATTATAATGACAAAACAATAAATTATTAGATTTCTTCAGATAGCTCTCGATATTCAGATTCTGAATTAGAAGAGGATAGTACTAATATATCAGTCCAATTCCGTCATATCAGTGGAGTACTAAAATAGAAGGTTTTTCATAAGGCTTTGAAGTGTTAATTCTTACAATTTTCTTGAAGTATTTTATAATATTGAATGTAAATATTTATGTTCTCCTATGTTTTCATAATTTGCATCAGTAATCTAATGTTTATTTAGGTACTTTCAATTATAGTGAAATACGCTTTATTTTTATTTTTTATTATTAAAAATCAAGTATTTTAATTAAACTTTTTTTATAATGAATGGAATATGATATCTTTCATCACATATTTAAAAATGGTTTCATTTCTGTGTAAAAGGCACTTTTTATGCATTATTATATAGCGCACACTTTTTACGAAATTTAATGCGTGTTAGGCTTAGTGGGAGAAAATGCTTCTGCCGGTGGGCACAATCGCTTGCCTGCTTCCATCCTGTAGGAGCGCTTCCTTCAGTCAGGGTCCGTCCCGAAGGGGGTAAATATGGAGCATTTTGGTTGGTTAGCTATACTTTCAAAAATATTGGAGAAAAAAATTGGTGAAATCGGTCCAGTGGTTGGGGCTGGGAAAATTTGTCAAGATTTCCCCCATCGATAATGCACAGTGAAGTATTATTTTTGAGATATCTCTCGATAATGGAGGGTGACGGGCGAGCATTGATGAAGTATCGTCACAAAAATCGGCCTGTGTGTGTACGGTGAAAGCAGTTCAACAAGCAGGATAATGGAGAACGACGCTGTATTCTACAATATTCCGGAAACACGAAGCGCAGGTAACAGGAAAACACAGCACTTGCACAGATTAGCAACACAAACAGACGGTAATTCACTATTAATGACAGCAAAGGCACTTTCAATACCGCTCGGCCTCTAACAGATTACCAGTCGTAATGCGGACAACACTCCAAAGAAGATTCACCATCCTCGTGATACGAGCACGGAGCTATTTATTCTCCCACCAATAGGTCGCGACGTCACATGGAATCATCTGAAGAAATCCGGATCTCGGCTCCTAATAGAGAAATTGAGAAAATTCTAGTATATTTGAGATCCTAAATTTTGTCGCCAAGTCGCCAATGTCAATGGCTCCATTCCCCCTGGCATTTCCATAAATAACTCTCTTCCCAACCATAAGACTAATATTGCTAGGAGGCGACTTAACATGTTCGTAACAATAGCTACGTAAATAATATTAACGTATTGGACAGTTTTATTAAAATTTTAGATGCGTATCAAATTGCTTACCCAATCCGTCAAATCAAGAAGTTAAAGAAACGGAGTAACTGCATCAAAATCATTCATCATTGTATTGTAACCGATGGTCGTCCTCCCACTGGTGGGGCACGGAAGTTTAGAGAGGGTTTGCCGGCTTAAATGTTATCCTTGTCATCTAACGAGAACCGTCCCAAAATAGCCCTCGTGTTGCTTCAAAACGGGACTTTAATATAACTAAATATTGTTGCTAACATGGAAAGTCGCTTCCCAGCAATGTTAGTCTTATGGTTGGGAAGAGAGTTTTACAAGGTTAAGTATGGAGTGACGAGCAGCAGCCGTTTCTGGATCCCTGATCTTGGCGAAGAACTTGACGACCATTTTGGCGACCTTGGCGACAAATAGATGATTCCAGAAAGTGCGCACTTTCAATACGCTCGGCGTCTATCAGCTCGCACTGCGGAGAGATTCCAAAGGCGTTCGCAGTCGATCAATACACGTTCAAAGTCAAAAGGCCGTGATGTCACATGGAATCATCTAGAAAAATCTGGGTCTCGTCTCTTAATGGAGATATCGAGAAAATAATAGCATTTGCGGGAATCTTCAATTTGTTGCCAAAATGGTCGCCAAGGTCAGGGTCCAAGCCTGGCCGCTGCCAGAATCCCATACTTAAACCTGTAAAACTCTCTTCCCAACCATAAGACTCACATTCCAGGGAATTGACATTTCATGTTCGTAACAGTATCTAGGGATCATGAACTTACATATGAAATAAAATTCAACGAAATCGCCCCAATGGTATAGGGTAGACCGAGTCTAGTTGAGTCGTTTTTTTTCTAAGACTTTTTTAAAAAAGGGAATTTAAAATTTTTAAAAACTTTTTAAAGCTGACACTATTAGTGAACCTTCAGAAATAATTCGCCATAGTAAAATTTGAATATATTAAATATCAGTATTAATTTAAAACCTCAAACTGACTCCAAGTCGCTTGGCCCAACATGCCCCGACTGCGGGGTATGTTGAGCCACTACTGACATGAAGCGACTATCACAAAACATTCTTCGATATTACTATACTGTATTAATTTAAGTAGTTGTACTTTATTAATTAACGTAGTTGTGTTATTATCCACATTATGTGCATTATATACAAATTTTGTGCATTTCTATTCAATAGAAACGGAGATACAGCTTTTATGGTCATCGTCAAATAGTACATTGTAATTATAATCAAAATTGAGTCCGCATGTTTTTTCAAAACAAGTGTCTTGCATAATAAATCTGCTACAAAATCCATCCATCTCCATCCCACATATTCAGAGATATTTCTATAACGCACATCCTGGTGAACCCTATATAACAGCTGGGGGCAACGTGCTCTATGCGAAATGCTCCAACTAGCCCCATATTGCCATTTTTGTTTCTTATGAGTGTAGGGCTTTATTCTGAAAGCATTTTGATAAGCAAACAAGCCCTAAAGTAACAATGAGGAAATATCTGTCTGAATATTTTTTGTAAAAATTGAAATCATAATTTATAAGCAAAGAAAAAACCGATTATTCATAAGTTAGGAAGTTTACTCAGCTTAGCAAGAAATAGAAAATTCTGGCTGGTTTTTAATGAACGCTACTTCTTCAATGACGCTGATGTGGAAGAAGGAAGGCGGGATAATACACACTTGTCTGGAATGGTAGCGTTAAATACCAAAAAGTATTAAAAATATCGGGACTGCTCAATGTTCCCCTATGGCCAACGAGCCCTGGTCTTCCCTAAATATTCTGATCATAAATTTTCAGTCCATTTCCTGTCTCTTTTTCTTGGACAAGATAAAGGAATCTATACTAATCTCTCTATATAAGAGAGAAAGTCACTCACTGACTGATCACAGGATCACCCAAACCACTGGGGCTAGAAACTTAAAATTTGGCAGGTGGTTGCTTTTTTGGGTAGTAGGTGCTCACTAAGAAAGGATTTTTGAAAACTTTCATTAATTAAAAATTGCCTTAAATTTTATACGTTTTTCCGCAATAACTTCGGAGCATATTATCGCACAAAAACTATTTTAACATCATCGTAAAGTTAAAAAAATTAGCTTTTCAATGACACCGATCTTATTTCCATGCGACATTTTGATGATTTGTAACAATGTTTTTATTGTTGTAAATAAAATTCAAGTCTATCTCATTATTTCAGCAAATCTTTTATTCACGAGAAGACCCAATAAATATACAAAATTTCAAGAACTCTAGCGCGTTAAGACGTGAGTGAAAAATCGATCACAAAATCCAACCCTACATACATACATGAAACATTCCGAACTTAGTAAAAGCGTTTACAAATAATTGAAATTCCAGATAGACATGATAGAGAGTTCAGTTATATTAACGTTTGAAGAAACACGAGGGCTGGTTTAAGACGCACCTCGTCATTTTGAACTGCGGTCCGATGACGAGGACGACTCCTTAGTTGGCATCCCCTCTTCCGCAGCACACCAGAGGGAGGACGTTTGGCCCCTAACGTATGATTTAGCGTGCAACAGGCCCAATACACGATGGATCTTCGGTAGAATCGCGTTTCGAACTTGGGCCCTCCGGCTCAGAGGACGGCACCTTAGCACTAGGCCACTGCGGCCTCTGACGGGATGGATAGAACGCCTCATTGTGTGATGAAGCTTGCGAGAGAATGCAGAAATAATACCTCGCGTTTGAGAGTTTTCCCTGTCAAAAAAGAGCTCCTCTTACTGAAGTATAAACTAATAAATTAGCCTGAGTAATCATGTCAGCTAACTTTACTCGCTATTAATTCAAAAATTAATATTGTTAAATCAAATTCTGTGTTCTAAAGCAAAGAATGCCTTTATTTTACTTTCTAGAAGTTGAGAGAGGAAGAGTGATGAAAAGACTAATTCCACCCGAATGTCCAACTTCATGTTGGCTGATAATGAGCAATTTAAACTAGCCAATTCGGCCATTGTTAACAGCAACGGCCACTCTTGCGGTCGAGAGAAACGGGACTCAATTGATTCAGCGGCTTATCCGCATTGTTTATTTGACAACAAAGGTTGTTGAATTTATCGGTACATTGTATGTCACACTTCCTTAAAAGAAACGACCGGATCAATAGATGCATTTAGCGAAAGATTTGATTTTGATTGAGATAATTTCATGGAGATTTCATTTCATACCTTGACTGATATATCTCCTGATACCTTCTTGACGTAGTCTTACGTCTCTCCATAGTGCTCTAATGGTGTGTCGGGAAAGGAAAAAAATATGACGCTTTTCGTGCTAAAGTTAAATGCTTATAGCTCCGCAACCAAATAACATAGAGAGTTGGTTTTAATTTCATTTAAGAGAAAAAGGTAGACATTGAAAGTTGCAAAAAGAATTTTAGAATTTGGAATTACTGTTTAATCACAGTCGAGTTGCAAAGTTGGTAAAAATCACTAAGAATTTTGATGACGTCACAGCAACCAATGCGTGTGAGCGGTATATTAATTGGATTTTAACAGATTAATAATTAATTCATTCAGATTAATTCATTTAACATAGAAAGGTCATAGAGCATAGGTCATAGTAACTTAGAGCTACTTTAGTCACAGAAAGTCACAGTTGAGTAACCGATTAATTACTCAATTAATTAACTGTCCTTAATTAATTATTATTAACAATTGTTGATTTAATTGAGCTGTCCTTTCCATCGATTTAATTGAGTTCAATTGGTTTTAGTTTCATTTAACAGAGAAAGGTCATAGAGCGTAGATCATAGGTTAAAGTCACATAGAGCTACTTTAGTCACAGAAAGTCTCAGTTGAGTAAGGTAAGTAAGTCTACGCCCCTCAATCCCAGTTTCGCAGACACAGCCTCCCGTCGATTTTTTTTGTAATCCTCTCAGTTTGTTTGGGTTCAGAGTTCTGTAATGCAGTGGACCAAGCTTTCACTCGATAGTGGATAGAATAGGGTGCGCTTATGCTATGAAGATAGAACAAACACCTCGCTAGTGTTAAGCGGGCCATTACGAGGATACCGTTCCACTCCATTTGGAGCGTCTCGAACCAAAACCAGTCGTCGATGCGAATGCCCCATGTGCTCGTAAAAATTGGAAATCCAACTTCTATCGCTTTCCGTTTGGCGCATTCGGTCATAAAACTGAAATACGATACTGAAGCAGGGGAGCGAGCCTCTCTCACAAAAGCAAAAACCACCCGCCGCGGAAGGGAGAGTGCGAGTCAGTCTGGTGAACTGAGGGCGGGGTGAGGAGTAGTCGCAGTAGCCCTAGAGTGCTCGCTGGTGATGGGTTTGCCGTTGGCCCGGTCCGACCCGTGAATGACCCACCTAAATGGATGGCCTGAAAATTGGAAAAAGGGACTGGAGATCTCCCTCGTCAATGTCCAGCTTTAAGAAATGTGCACTAAAGGTGAATGGAGAAAAGTGTAGCACACTCAGGCAGAGGTTGGGATCAATGAATGCGCTCCGTTACAATAATCAAGAGTAGAGGCTCCTAACCTGTGCTGTGCGTACTCCTAGTGATCTCAGTAATGGCGGGAAACGCAAAACATAAAGGATTAAAATGAAAAAAAAAAGAAGAAATGACGGGAGGCTGTCTTTTTCAAACAGCTGCTGATGCTAAAGGTGTAGGACTACTTTACTCGCGTGACTCTTTTCCGATTTTCAAATTTTTGTTCACTTTAATTATTTTAACTTTTGTTGTTAACCTTTATCTTTACAATAAAACATTAGATGTGTTTTTAACATATGCAGTTACCGAGATATAGAGGATCGCGTCACCAATTCATGCGTATTTTTGCCCAACTTTGCGACCCAGTAGTCGCTGAATTACAATTCCGGTTTTCAATTTTTCTTTTGTAACTTCTGTTGTTACCCCTTATCTCTAAAATAAGATATTAGTTATGTTTTTAACATATGTAGTTACCGAGCTACAGAGGATCTCCCAACCAAGTTTTGTGGCGTTTTGGCGTGTGAATCAATTTCCTTCCTGACACACCAATGGGAGGAACGTAGTCCTACTTTAAAAGAACTTTGAAGGATTCTTTTCCTCCAAATTCGAGTGAAAAGCGAATGTTATGGAAATCCCAAAGCATGCCGGGTACAAGAACTCAGAGTTAAAGTAATAAAATGTTTAATAACTTTCATTAACTCAGAACTCATATACAAGTTAAACAATATTTTAACTTATTATAAATATCGTATTTAACTTATGTTATGAGTTTATTTTAAAATGTATTTTCGAGCTTTAACTATGTAAACTTCTCTTTATAACAATTTTATAGAATTTTTAACAAGTTCTCTGATGGTCTTGACGTTTATCATATGCCCCTTGGCATTTTTAATTTGAATTGTTTACAACTTTTAAATTCGTGATGTGTTTTCTGTTACCTTTTAACGGAACTTGATTTTTTAAATTGTCATTTCGTGTTTTTAAGATTAAATGTCGACAACTTTTAAATTCCTAATATGTTTTTAATAATTTTGTGTGATTGTGTGTGTTCAATTTTTAAGTCCTTTATGTTTTAAATTTTATTTTAGATTTAATCATTTTAATTCTTAAAACTTTAATAAGTTTTTATGTTATTAAGATGACTGCGTGCTATTTTTAAAATACTAGTGTGTCTTTTGTGTGACTGTGTGCGTTCAACTTTCAAATTTTTTATACATTCATAAATATTTTAAGGCTTAGTGATTAGAATTTTTATATTCTTACCAGGTTTTTAAATCTGTTTATGACGACTGTATACAGCCTTTAGTTTTTTAATATCTTTAAGATTCATTGATGACGGCTTTTGTTCTTAGTGTGTTTGATGCTGATTTTGTTTCTGCATTGTGTAACTGGAGTTTTCTCTGGAGTGTACTTTCTTTTAAATAAATAAATATTATTTATTTAAATATTTATTTATTGAAAAGAAATTTTTATTATATCGTATTATTGCTGTAATATGGGTGCAACTCAAAACACGAGATTGTATCTTGTCTTCAGTTAATCCTAATTTTATGAAATTCAGCTCGATGAAACACGCTTAATGATTACATTTGAAACGGTCTTCTGTCTGAATAGTCGATTATCACGATGAGCAACTGTTTTAAAATTAACACAATTTGGATCCTCAGAAGTGAATGCGAAATTATTTCAATGCTGCTTGCATTAGTTAGGAATCCGATTTAATGCAATTATAAATACTGGAATGAAATGTAAAATCAAAAATAAATCCTAAAAGTGTCATTAAGTTAATTCGAGTCCTTCGACTCTCAAGCCAATCTAAGCCCTTAAAAGTATTCATAAAACCTCCGTTGCGCGAAGAAATGGTTCGTTTATTCAGTTCCCAGGAGAGCAGACTCAACCAAAAGTTTTTAGAGTGCAGTTTGACTCTCGGGGAGGAGAACATTCCAGCAGACCCAAAAAAATGGTCCTGTAAGATCCCCCAAGATCATTAGCGACCAGTAACTTTTTTTCCCACGCCATGGGTCACTGAACAGAGCAGGTGCCGCAGCGGGAAGTCCTCGTTAAAACGCTGACAAAGAGAACCGGGAGTCCAGGCTGTCACCGTGAACTACTCGTTAGTTGAATGATTGATTGGGTCGTTTATCTCCAGCTTGAGAAGCCGCTTGCGACAAAGGAAAGGACCAAAAAGGTAAGAAGCCAATAATGACTCTCTGAAATAGACTCCACCTACAAAATTGACGAGGATTCGTGGAGAGGCCTGTTGACCGCTCCCACAGTAGGAGGACGATGGGGGTTAAAAGAAAGAGCGAGGATGGAGAACGGGCAGATTTTTCGGAAGAGGACTGAGACGAGCAAGGGCTCGATTTTCTTGGTGGTGAAAAGATAGACTTGGGTCGCTGAGATCTCAAGTCCGGTCGACGGAAGACCGACATCATTATTTTAGGCCACTCGTAGAAGTGGGCCTGTTTTGGTAGTGTGACCGAGTACTGTGTAGAACTGTACCAGAACTGTAAACAATTACTTCATTATATATTTCATAATTTTCTCTTATTTAATCACTATTCAATAAAACTCTTGCACGCACGTGCTATAAAATAAAGAGTATTTCTTGGCTCTGGACCTTCCTCCCCAGAGTCTTTAGCTGTCAAACACGTTACAGCCCATTCATTCACTACCCACTCCGAACCAGCCAGCCAAAATTGACTTAAAGCTTTACATGGCCAGAAGGGGGAAGGTTTTTTTTATTATATTCAAAAAATTACATACTACACAGAAACACTGGTGGACAAAGATGCATCGACATAAATATAAAAATTTAATATAAATATCAAAATCAATGTTGCCATGACTCAATCGGCCGAGAGAAAATACACCAAATGCCAGGGTTCAGAGACAGCAATAGATAAAAAAAACCCAAACAATAGTTTTAAAAAAAGTCAATTTAAATCTAAGCACATACACACAAACAACACACCATAAAAACGCAGGATGTAGAAATCTAAAACTCCTTAATAAAATAGGGCAAAAGTGATTAAAATGACATAGTTTAAAAAAAAATAAAAGCTGAATATAAAAATCTGCTAACGTTAAAATTTAAAGCTAAAAGTTTAAAAGAGTTTACGTTGAACACAGACGATCACAGATAATTTCGCTAATCTTAAAACAAGAGAACAGCTTTTCACGATTAATTTTGCAAGACAAAATGTTTTCGAGCCACAGTGGCCTAGCATTCTCTGTGGGTCTCCCAAGGTGGAACTCATTTGTATAGAACAGCAAAGAAATGGTTGGGAGGAGGTGGGTTTGACTGTAGGGAGTATTCAAAATTATAAAGACTGAGGAATAAAATGTTTGGGAATCGCTAATCTAAAGTAAATATTTATTCTCACTCGATAATCTGGATTATTAGTTGCAACTTCCAAGTATGGGTAAAGAATATTTAGGGATATCTCACGGTCTTGTACCCGTTGAAGATGCTTCTGGTAAGACTTTCTCCCAGAATCAGTCTGAAAATTCTGTGTCCAGCCACTGGTCCCCGATACACCTGGATTAATCCCAGAATTCCCTCCTACACCCAGTTTGTCACCAAACACATCTGGTCATTTTGACTGCCAGTGTCTACCTTCACATCTAGACAGATTCTGAAAAAGCAATTGGCCTAATTTTCCTACCTGCGGGGGTCTGCTGAACGAATACGTTGCATGAAGTGTATAACGTGCTTGCCATATTTCCGAGATATATACAGAATTCCCACTTATATCCGCTACATCCCCCTTAACTTCTAAACGGTGACAGCTTAGACCATAAAGTTGTTGTCTAGGTATAGCAAAAAGTCTATGAGCTACTCGATGAGACAACTTACAACGCCATCTATCGGCAAATTTTGGAATTAGCGGTCCTATCTCGAAAATGATGAAAGATACGAGACAAAAGTCAATTAGAAAGTTGTAGAGCACTCTCGATTTAGTACGAAAAAACACCTTGCGTACATTAATACTCAAAATAGAATGTAAAAAATGAACATTTGTTTGATTGTGATTTTCAACACTATGGCGTCGTGAAACGCGAGCGAAGCGAGAAAAGAGTCTAGAGTGCAAATGTGTATAGTGGCTAACGGAGAGCATTTTGAGCAATATAAATAGATGATCCAGAAGACAGAGACGTGTCTCAGTTTCTTTCTTCCACTCTTTAGGACATGACAATTTTCGAAATCGTAACCAAACAAATGTTCATTTTTTGCATTCTGTTTTGAGTATTAATGAGCGCAAGGTATCTTTTCCTACTAAATCGAGAGTGCTCTACAACTTTCTAATTGACTTTTTTCTCGTATCTTTCATTGTTTACGATATAGGACCGCTAATTCAAATATTTGCCGATAGATGGCATTGTAAGTTGTCTCATCGAGTAGCGCATAGCCATTTTACTATACCTAGACACCAACTTCATGGCCTAAGCTGTCACCGTTTAGAAGTTAAGGGGGGTGAAACGGATATAAGTGGGTACCCTGTAAAATGGCTATTGTACTAGCATACGAGAAGGCCGAAGGGAGAAACCCCGCGAGTTTAACTAAGCCTCATATTTTCTGAATTCAAAGAAGATACGTTGTAATGCTCAGCATTAGAAATTTGCACTCAACATGGTTCCGAAACAAGACAGAGATCTGTGTGGACGCTAACAAAGAATAGAAGCCAGCAAGTTTACTTCACGATATCGACTGAAAGTTCGATGAAAAAAATGATATTTATACACTTTTTTCATCGTCGGGTCAGGAAGTCAAATATTTGGAGGTTTGAGAGCTAAAGTGGTGCGAGTCCATGGGATTAATTTCCGAGAAAACAGCTCTCAGAGTTCATCAACTGCTTGTAAGACAATAGTGGTCTTCGAATAGTTCTTGATGTCAGGTGGATGCCAACTGAGCCACGGACCTGGATCCTTGTCGCACACAAAAGTATAAAATTTCTGCACTACCGTGGCAGTGTGAGTGCGAAAGGGAGAAGCCACGGACTTGGTCCGCTTTCACTCCGAACCCTCCAGTTAGCTGTTTGTCCAAAGCCCGAGGCTATTGGATTGCTCAGGACGTGCGTAACAGTGGAGGCGAGCGGACTGCCTTTCATTTTATGATAACCATTTATCTCTCGCCGACTTTGGGTTGCGAGCGGTCGAGATGTAGGTTAACGGAGGGCAGATGGATCGAGAGCGGGAAAACCGCAGTCTTACAAGTCGAGCACAATTGATTGAATTAATTTTTTTCGGATTGAAGGTCCCTGGCTTTTTTAAAAAACGATTAGCAGCGCTTTTTTGGTTTCTTGAATGTCCTGCTGCATGAGTGGTCGTTTATTGCGCAGGTCAGGGTAGGCAGGGTTTAATGACGTAACAACCACGTGCGCCAGTGCTCGAGTCAGGGAATGAAGGAGATTCGTATCAAAATAACAAAGGGCCAGATAGGGCAACAATGGCCTAAGGCCCAGTCGTCTGAGGGCGGATATAGAGAAGAAGTAACGACCCAATATTTACGAATTTTTAAATATTGTTTTGAAAAGGCAATATAATAATATTTTTTCCTCTTCTATGGACCTTATTATAGCTTGCACTTGAATTTCTTTGCATTGAAATCAATCTAACCCTTTGCGGCACAGTGCGCCAGCAGATGGCACACCTAATTTCACTCGCTTCTCAACATTTAAATTCGACTATAAATGTGAAATAATAGGTTTAGGGTAGGGTTAATAGTACTTCTTTCAGAATGTATATAGCAGCCTCATGAAATTTCGTTTCGGAATAGGAATTATTAGAGATAAAGTTTGTGAAAATTCCTTAACTCTGAGATAAGAAATTTTTTCATTCTGGACGTTTACGATTTTAGAAAATTAACTCGAAAATTTTCTTCCAATATTCTTGAAGTTTTAATTTATGATTTTCTGTGAGATTCAACAATATTTTTTGTGTGCATCAAGGTGGCTGTATCTATGGGGGTTCTCATATGAGGGGGTGACCCAAAAGGGGAACGACCCTCTCCCAGAGTGAAATAAGTTTTTTTTAAAAAAATTGTAGATTCAATGTCTAGACAATAAACTAAACCCATTCATGGTGTTTTTTTCATCATATTTAAAAAAATTTAATGCATTGCACCGCAAAGGGTTAATATCTGTCCGCTTCAATGACCTTTCAGGCTTACTCACGGAATAAAGCGCGAACGAAGAGGTTCCAATAAGTATTTCAGACGATTTCAAGAAATACCTGGGAGTATTTTTGCAGGTGTTAATATCGTGTTATTTCAAAAGAACATAATTTAATTTTGAACTAAAATTTAATGCAGTTCAAAAATTATAAAGATTGTACTAAGTACTTCTATGTTTCAAATATAAACAACTGGATATAAAATTGAAAATTATATGTTAACTTTTTGAGGGGAGGGAGCAGAATATGCTTTGACCTAGGGCGTAGAAATGTGGAAATCCGGCCCTGCTGGTATTCGAAACAGAGAGGTTTCCCTTCAAACTTGTTTTCCAAATAGCATTTTTACCTCTCGAACGCATAAAGTGTTCAAATCGTCAGAAATTCTCTCCTCGACATTTTGATCTATGTTGCCGTTCCTGACATCCCTCATTCCGAAGACAAAGCATTTTTGATGTTTTGCCGACCTTCCTGCCTATGAGTGAGTTCATTTGAACTGGATAATCGAGAAGGAGGGATGAAGTTTGTTATTTACCAAAAATGTCTAGTTCGCTGTCAACGGCTTTTGTACAAACGTGTAAAAATCACGCTCAGTAGATTCTAGGACGAGTCTGTGGCAATGAAGAGACAAGAAAATTCAACATAAACATCTTTAGTAGATGTACGACAGCAGGAAAACACAACACAGCAAGAAAACGCTAGAGCTCTATCAGACCCCAGCTAAAAAAAATCTGCAGAAAATCTGCAGAAAATTTCTTTTTTTGAAGATTTCTTAAAGATTTCTGCAGATTTTTTGAAGACAGAAAAAATCTGCACTTTTTCTTCAAATTAATCTGCAGAAAATCTGCAGAAAATTTTCTTCTTATATTTTTCTCTAAATATTCTGCAGATTTTTTGAAGACAAAAAAAATCTGCATTTTTTCTTCAAATTAATTTGCAGAAAATCTGCAGAAAAATTTCTTATGACATTTTTCTCTAAATATTCTGCAGATTTTTTGGAGACAGAAAAAATCTCTATCAATTTAATCTTCAGAAAATCTGCAAAAAAAAATCTTCTTATATTTTTCTCTAAATATTCTTTTTTAAATAATCTTATTATATTTTTCTCTAAATATAATTTTGTAAGACAACAAAAAATCTGCATTTTTTCGTCAATTTAATCTGCATAAAATCTGCAAAAAAATTATTTTTATTTTTTTCTTAAAATATCCTGTAGATTTTGTAAGACTTTGTATTTTGTCTTTAATTCAATTTGCATTTATTTAGCATATTTTCACAAAATCATTAAACTCGACCAATATCTGTTGTTTTTTTGAAGATTTAACTGCAATTTCATAATATCTGCATTTCTCTAAATACATATTTTGCACCATATTCTCTAATATTGCAGCTCTATTTCCCAATGGATATAAAACAAAATTAGAATGTAATTATCATTATTGTTTAATTCTACAGCAGACAGGAGTTTCAAAAAATTTCCCAATGGAAAAATGTCTTAGGACTAAATTTTTTAAATATGCCACTGAAAAAATGAATTCTAAATTAATCTTTAAATTAAATATTTGAGGTTTTACCATTTTAAACTTTTACCCCATAATTTAATTAATTTCCAATTAGTTTTCCAACTGTCTTTCTGACTAGCTATTTTCCTCGAAAAAGAAAGGAAAAGTGGAGCTTGCGCCCTTTGGATGGAGAGAAGGCTTCCCAGAAATATAGAAGGTGAAAACGAATTTATTGAAACTGAGAATCTATATTATTGAACAAAAATATTACTAATCTAATCTGTTACACATCTCTACGACCTTTGAAACAAGTATTCTGACCTTGGTTGATTTTTACAGAACTAGATGGCGCCACGAGAGCCATGGTGAGGTATAACTTAAATAGATTAATTTATCTCCACCTCGCGTATGCCGACGTGGCCCTGTGGGCTAAGGCGCCTGCCTATATCGCTCCTGCTTATAGGATCGCGGGTTCGAATCCCAGACAGGAGCTTGAAGTTTCGTCACATTCTACACCGTATAAGTAAGTTGATTCATAAATTAAATTAATAAGTGAAATTAATAATTAAACCTTGACTGTAGAAAAATCTGCAGAGAGAGAGGTATTTAGAACGTATTTTTTTTCTGCAGAAAATCTGAAGGTATTTGGAACTAGTTTTCTTCAGATATTCTGCATTTTTTTTTTCTGCAGAAAATCTGAAGAAAAATCTGTAGAGATACATGCATTTTGAACGTATTTTTTTTCTGCAGATTTTTTGCAGATTTTTTTTAGCTGGGACGGGCAGCGTAGTGTCAGCCATTTCCGTGTACACTAGGGTAATGCCACTCGTCCAAAGTTTCTCGTCACGTGACCGGTCAGAGAAGATGACGGAAATCGTAGACTGTACTCAATTGGATTAAAAATGTACACGATAGTGACGGATCACTGTCAGCAGCGAACATTCAAACCAATCGGGTGTGACTTTGACAGTGACGTAGCTCTCCGTCCACGATACCGAAATCCTGTCTGAACGGTTGTCTCAATGCGTCACGTGAGGAGAAACTTTTGGCGAGTGGCATTACCCTAGTGTACAGGAAATGGCTGACACTGCGCCGCCTGTCTGATAGAGCCTTTACATTGTCAGTATAGGAATGGCGGTTATAAATTGACTAAATTTTAATGAAAATATTATTTAAAGATTGATTCAATTAATTAATCAAACATTAATAAAAATTCTTAGTATTATATATAAAGGCGCATATGCAGCTATGTATAATATAATACAGATACAAATAATGGATATACTAAACAAAAATTAAAATTAAAAAAGAAAGAAAAGTATAGATAAGAAACAGCAGATTTAAACAAAAACGATGACAATATATCTTTTATGGACTCAACAGCCTCAAGTGATTGCATCAACTGAAGTTTAAAACGATAGTATTTAAAACGCATAAAAATTAATTTAGAAAGTAAAAATGTTCAAAAAGGCAGAAATGAATAAGGAATCGAATGGCGAACTTTACTAAAGTTCGACATCCTGTGTTTTTATGGTGTGTTGTTTGTGTGTATGTGCTTGGATTTAAATTGACTTTTTTTAAACTATTGTTTGAGGGGTTTTTTATCTATTGCTGTCTCTGAACCCTGGCATTTTATGAATCTTCTCTCAGCCGTTTTCGGCTGATTGAGTTGTACTTTAGTTGTTGAACTTTAGTAAAGTTCGCCATTCGATTCCTCATTCATTTTTTCCGTTTTGAACATTTTTTACTTTCTAGATTAATTTTTATGTGTTTTAAATACTATCGTTTTAAACTTCAGTTGCTGCAATCACTCGAGGCTGTTGCGTTAGTACGCTTAAAGATGTATTGTCATCGTTTTTGTTTAAATCTGCTGTTTCTTATCTATACTTTTCTTTCTTTTTTAATTTTAATTTTTGTTTAGTATACTCAGTATAGGAACGCATATTTACGGATCCTACTATGGTTTGGATTGAGGTCGCTTTTCGTTGGCTATCAGAGTCACGTGACTTCGCTTGCTTCTGAATGATGCCATAGGAGCGCGCTTAGTTTGGATTTCGATTTTTGTCTTAGCTATTGTATCACGGAAAAACCAAAATTATCTTTTAATTACGATTATTTGGATATTTCTAAAGAGAATGATGAATTCGAGATAAAGATAATTTTGGTTTCTTCATGATACAGTAGCTAAGACAAAAATCGAAATCCAAACTGAGAGCGCTCCTATGACATCATTCAGAAGCAAGCGAAGTTACGTGACGCTGAGAGCCAACGAAAAGCGACCTCAATCCAAACCATAGTAGGATCCGCAAATATGCTATAGGAACAGGGTTCTACATCGAATCTTAGTCACTTCACTTCAGCACTACACTATACTCATGGCTTCATTTCGCTTCACCGATAATACGCAAAACGGCTACTTTTTTGTAAACACACACTGGCTTTCTTTCATTTTTAAGTGAGAGGCGCCGATTCATCTGAATATGCGCGTCGTCATTGACGCTGAATGAAAGAATTTGTAATTATGGCGCCCGTGTAACTGCCTCTCGCATTCATATAAAACATTTAATTCCCTTTTCTGTGCAGGTTAAATTTTCAAATCATTGTGTATATAAAGGCAAAAGAACAGGGAAATAAAACTTAATCCACTTTAAGATGGGTTTAAAATCTTTTCTTTAATAACTGCTTCCGAGATTTTTGCTAGAAAACATTAAGCCTTTACCCTCCAAAAACTAATTAGACGCGTATTGCACTTTGCACGTCACATTCCTCAGATTAAATTCCTTCAAAGAGTACGCAATTACTTTGATTAGTCACCAAAACAAGTAGTAACGGTCTCGGTCAAATTTTTTCTGAGTTGTTGGAATAAAAATTGCTTCATCCGTGTTTTGAAGGTAAAGTAGGCACGCAACTCGTGTCTCCTTAGCGGCGACAACGGATTGCTAAAGGTTAAATTAGTGCAAATCCACAAAATCTGTCGGAGGAAAAGAGATTTCTGATACCTAAAAGAGGACTTTCACTAATATGCGCGTGGGAGAGTCTATTTGACGACTATGTTCCACCTGTTCGAAAAAATGTTTCTTGAAGACGTAGAGGAAAGGACGAAACAAGAAGTCTGAAATGAAACCTGAACTATTCTAGCTGTGTCGTAACTGTAAAGCATTCATATTATTTCAGAACTGAATAGGTGGTTGGTCCAAATAAAGCCTCCTGATTGTTCAAAAAGTCCTTACTGAAGAAAATAGTTCAACCCTCTCCTCAATCAGGAGCTTTGGTCCCGTCACAGTTGAATCTCGTAGAGCATGGCGCGGAGTTTTGAATCTAGTGTCAGAAATTTCAGGAAATGAAGGATTGAGATATACGATATGTGGGCGATGTTTGAAACTTTTAAAGCTACACTAAACATGCTTATTTTTTCCTTTTTGTATGAGAAAAGGAGAAGGCATTTTTTGCTCTCGGGCTATTAGACATTAAAAACAAAAACTTTTTGATGTTTTTCAGTTAACTAGTAGATTATTTTATAACCACGAAATACATAAAACTTTCAAATCTCCTATGGGTGGACTATGTAAGGTATCTTTTCTTCTGTATTTAATAGGATGCTATAAAATTATGAATCATTAATGTGAAAAAGAATACCAATGCCAACAATTCCAGAAATATTATAACTGAAAAATTTGAATCAAAATTCGTATGAATAGAGACACCATCTTTCATTTTCAAGCTTTCGATTTATAGCGTCAGTATACAGCTAAAAGAGACCAAGTCAAAACAAAAAAAGTAAGCTAATTTGTTTTTCTGCATATCGATATACACTATATAATCAAAAGTATCCGCATAAAGTCGGATTTACACATTGTTTTCGAAAATCTGTAGGAGTTGCATTTGAACTTCAACCGTGTAGTAGGTTCGAACTCACCATTTACACCAAAAATTCGATCACGAAGGCATTTATGGGACCGACCAGAAATTGATGAAAGAAAAGGATTTCGGCTCACCCCGTTTCACAGAAAACAAATACTGATTTGTAACTTTCATCACTTGCCATATACATTGCTTAATGTGTTTTCGTAAAAATGGTATATATATTCGAGAAGCTATAAAGGTTTATTAAAAAATACTTTTTTTGTGTATGATAACGCAGAGTTTTCAACCAAATTATACCAAACTTACAGAATACATGACAATAAGGTAGAAAAGCGTTATATTAAAATCTAAAGCAAATACTTTGAATATTCGGGAGACTATTTGTAGTAAGAAATTTTTAATTACGTACGTGCGAAATATATATATATAGCATAATTTTTCTTTTATAATTTTGAGGCCAAATATATGGGGTAGCATATATAAAAATACCAGTCGAATACCTTTAAGATTTAGAAAGATATCGACAATGCAGCGAGTGGAATTTCTGATGGTGATAATGAGGGTTTTCCTCGAAATTCTATTTTTTCAACTTGAATCTTCTAATAGTTTTATGAATTTTATAAAGATTGAATTTGCTGAATAAGCATGCCTACTTATAAATAAAATACATAATTTAAATTGCAGTTCAACGATTACTATTGGAAGATTGAAGTTAATTTACTTTCACAACTGGTTTTGTTTGCGTAGTTTATATACATCCTCGTAAAAATAGTATGTATATTCGAGAAGATGTAAGGATTTTCTATGTGGTTTTGATTATACGTGTGGAAACAAAGCAAGATGAAGTGATACAGTGCATAAAATGCCGTACTTGGCTTCATATATTGTGTTGGCGGTGTGAATTTGAGAATCAAAATGCTTTTGTTTTAATTGTGTTTAAAGAAATGGGTGGTCCTATTTGGGGAACCGGTTTCTTTAATTGAATCGATGACGCAATTTTAATAAGCTATTATTTTATTACTTTAAAGTGTACTTCTTAAAAAGTTTATTAAGTTATACCGAATATAAATAAACAATAAAACAGTTCGACTATTTTTATTAAAATTATTTCGCTATCACTATACATTAAAAATTTCATTAAAAAATTGTTTGGTGGTACAAAATGTCTACCTCCTCATATATCTTGTTTTTTCATCTCTTTTGCAGATGAATATCCTACAACATACCGAACAAGATTTTTGCAATCAGAAAACGAGCCGATGCTCGAAACCATGGATAATTTTATGAATGCTCAGTCGGCAAGTTGAGGACGAAATGTTTTCAACGCGCGATTTCTTAATGGACTGATTGTTTTAACCTCCATACACAAACATAAGGGTGTTCGAAGGGGATGGATACGCGTTCCCGGCATTAAATGACACACATTCTGCGTCGGGAAGGACTTTGGCTATTAGAAGCGTTATTAAACGCGTAACGGCCTCTGGTCAGTGCTGGCAAATGATGCCCACAGTTCACGCTTTCAGGTTTTTTTATCGCCGGATTAGCCTCAATACCATAAACCCCAGCCCAGAGGCATTCTCGGCCATTGTTCGCGCAGTATTGAATCGGCGGTGAGAGTTATTGTATTGCTCTCATATTCCGTAATATCTGATTATCCCAGCCCTCTATCTCACACAGAAAGAAGATTCTCGACATGGGGAAGCGGTTCGCGTTTGTTTGCGAGATTTCTTTTTCTTCTCCCATGGACGCAAGAGAAAAAAAGAACGCAAGACCCCGCTAACTGGCGAGATATGAAACTAAACTTCGCTGGACGAAACGGCGTTTGTCAAATTCATACCGAAAGAAACGGGTTTTCCTATTTGGGGAAGCAAATTGCAATTAATTGAATCGTTGACGCAATTTTAATAGGCTATTAATTTATTACTTTAAAGTGTACTTCCTAAAAATTTTATTAAATTATACCGAATATAAATAAACTACGAAAAAATTTGACTATTTTTAGTAAAATTACTTCGTTGTCACTGTGAATTAAAAAGAGATAATTAAAAAATTGTTTTGGGGTCCAAAAAAGTCTACCTTCTAATTGAAAAGCCGATTTTTTTTTGTACGCTACAGATAGATTGTTTCTTGAATAGATTATCTTCACATATTTCTCACAGATACTATGAAGCCCAAGGAAGGCTTTAATGACGGTTTCGTGACAAGTTATTAAATAGTTAATTTTTATTAATTAAAAATTATGTTTCCACTGCGCGTGCTCTGCTCTTCTGCCGAAGCACCTAGCAGACCAAACAATAACGAAATGAAAGTGAAACGATTCAATAATTTTTACGCTGTCGAATCAAATTATTGTTTTTTGAAGCATTACAACTGAAATTAAACCATTCTTATTCGAAATAAAATACACACGTACAGGAATCAAATGGAACTATTTGGAATCATTCATGCGCCGTTTAATTTAGATCAAAATTAATATATATATATATATGCCTATATATATCTCTCTCTCTTACCTAAATTGAATTCCAACAACTGCCTATCAGCCTTAGGGTGCCCAGTGTAATAGCATTAAATCTGGATTTTATTGGCACCCAAACCTCTGCAAAGCCAATTGTTGGAAAAAATAAGAGAATAAATCACCGTATTTCCAAGATTAGAGCGATATTATATATATATATCTCCTTCCTATATACTATATATATATATATATATATACTAACACTTTTTGCCCA
>BGPR01005320.1:37018-79718 GCA_013235015.1 Araneus ventricosus
TCATTGCTTCGTTCCAGTACGTATTGCTGTCAAGTGTTCACAACTTTCGGATAATTTGAATGAAAACTCTGCATGTTGTAAACAAAACACATGCCCGGAAAAATGCGATTTTAAAGAAACCTTTATATATCTCCCCTATTTATTGCTATACGAAAATGCGTGTAAACAATATGCGCATTAAACCATAGCTCCCTTATTAAAAGTTACATCGTTATCAGCTTTCTCACCAAACAGGATAAGGTGGAAACTCCATTTCGCCTTCATCCCTTTCTGGTGTCCCCTAATTTGCCCTCGTGACAGAATCTTCACTGTATGCGTATATCATACTCTATTGAATGTCACACGATTCTCCAATTTCAAACATAGTTTTCATTGCAAATTTCTCGCATTTTACGAAATGTTCCTTTTACTTTTTTGTAGCCGCCAGTGTATTTAAAATAATATGGTAAAACCTTCAGACAGTTCGCCAGCTCCAACCACTCGATAGATTTATATATTTGTATTTTTTTATAAGTTTATGACGTCTAGATATGCTATCAAGAGTCGCCTGCCCCCCACCACCTTCATTTCGAAACCAGAAGAAAAAACACTTCTCCCTTTATTTGCATTTGTCAGGTAACCCTTCTGGGCCCAGCCCCAACCACCAATTGATTTCGACAATTTTAATTTTATAAAATCTTATAACGTCTAGATTTGCAGTGAAAGTTCATGGCATACGCAACATCCATTTCGAACAAAATAGCCGCCCTTCTCCTCTGTACATTGCTAGTGGGTAAACCTTGCCTCCCCCCCCAGCTAACCATCAACCGATTTCGACAATTTATATTTCATGTAGCTTACGTCCAGATATGTCATAAAGGGTGTTTCTTACTCTCATTTTTTCGACGAAATCGAAAAGCACTTCTGCTCTGTACATTGTCGTTGAGTAAACCTTACAGAAATCCCCCAGCCCCAACCGCAGTCAAATTTCGACAATTTGTATTTCATGAAAGCTTATGACGTCTAGGTGTATCAAGAATTCCCTAGGTCAAGGGTTTACGTTTGAGAATAATCATTTTTATTTATTGTTGAAGGAAATTTCTAATCCATATTTTGTGGACATAAATTTATCTGTATTTGATATTGTAGAATTTGCATTGAAATTTCTTTCTTCTAAAGCCCAGTATGTCAGTTAGTATAAATTTCTTTACCATAAACCATACTTAAAACAAAAATAGGATTTTTTAGAGTATTTTTCCCACTTCTTTCTTCAAAAGTGAGTCAAAACAACACTTTAAAACAAATTTTGAAAATCAGGCATTTAAGGATTAAAAGGTTAAAAAAATTAAGCTATGTGGTGGAAGTTAAATGAAATAAAATTTAGAGTTGATGCTAAAATCAAACTTTAATGGTTTATTTAGACTAAAATTCTGTCCGTCCGCAGTTGCAGTGATCCTAACCCGCATTGTTACTTCCTATCATCATACTGTGGACATGCCAATCAATCCACTAGCATCCCGTTATTTTTCGATCTACGATTTTCTTTTTTTGATTAAGTATTAACGCATCAAAATTTGTCAAATCTCGAGGTCGAAGTTTTTTAAGGAGTTGGAAAAACTTGCAGTTTTAACCAAAGCAAGGGTTCTTTTGTTTCTGTTAACGGATTTTTCAGTTATTTCTTTACCCCAGTTATAGATTGTTTTTTTTTGTAAATCATAACCAGATTCAAAAACTGGATCAGGCTCTGTTTTCAGTTCGATGGGGAACTAAATTTACCAAGTTGTGAAGCTTTGAATTTCATTGCCTTGGGCCAATCGACGACTTAAACCACTTCCTCAGGCGTCTATTGATTGGCAGTTGACTGAAAAGAGTCTTTATGAACAGATTGTATTATTATGTCGTTGAAGTTTCTACAAAAGTAATATTAATACAAAATTTTGTCTACAAACGGCGGCGTTTTAAATAAAGAAACCCGAGAATTCTAAGTTATTTTGAGCGGTTATAGCCGTCAGGTTAAACTGGAGGTGAAAAAGACCTAAATAACCAGATGATTTATTTTGCAATAATAACCATATCTCTAGGTTTCTAACTTAGCCAGAAACCAGCGGAGTAGCCCTCCCTAAACTTCTCATGTACTTTTTCAAACATTTATGTTTCCCTTCCCCTGCATTGATAAAGTTTCAATTAATAGCAACCCAGAATGCAATGACTATCAGAAGGTTTTTCAATGTAGATTATGGTGATAGTAAAATATTGAGATGAAGAATCATATTCAAAAGATGCATTATGTATTAAAACCACAATATTTATTTTTTTTTATAAACTAGCAATGCAATTTCCCGCGTGCAGAGAAAGAAAACTGGGAGAATAAGCACTCGCTGAATAACTTGCACATGCCGCGAAGATTGTACTTCCAGTACATAAGTAAAACGAGACGCGAAATGTTTGCCTCCTTACAAATCCTTACTGGGAGAATTGGTTTTTGCGCCCAAACTGCCAAGTTTTCAGGAATATTAGCCTTTGCACAGACATTTCTACCGGTACGCATGCGCATGGAGTTGAACAAACCGCGATTATACAGAGACCGAGACACTCAGCCCACTCTAGACAGTTGGCCCCAAAATTTATACAGACCAATACGTGACGATAAACTATTATTTTCAAATTCCTATCCATCTAGCTATTTAAGTTTTGAGTTATAGTGTTCGCACATGACTTCAGAGGGACAGACAGACAGACAGACTTCCCGTGGACGGGAATTTTGTCCAAAATTTGATAGAAACCACAAGTATGTTTTAAAGACCACCTTGTTCATTCCAGCCAAGCTCCTAATAGTTTTCAGAGTTATCACGTGTTCCCCAGACACACAAACACACAGAACTGTATGTGAGCAACACTTAATTCCCAAATTGTTTTTTCCCGGACTCGAGGGAGGTCTAAAACGTGGAGATTCGTCCAACATCTCGAGTTCAATTTTTTGAGGGATTACAATACTTTCTCTTTGATGGCTTCAGCCTTTGAGAAAGTAAAAATTCACCTGTTTTTCTCCTTTCACTTGGTGCAAGACAAAGTACAAAAGCGATTTATTTTAAAGAAAAAAGGGTGGCAACGGAGGTTGGTTCCCGCAACGAATCTCTTGAAACAAAAGAGCGAGAACACCTTCTTACGCAACAATGGACAATCGGTGGAAGATGGTCACTGCAATCGTCGAAACTCATCTGGGGAATTGCGAAAGGTTTTTGAGAACCGTTTGGTGGTCACGGATAAAAGAAGGATTCTCCTCCATTGTCCGAGCGGACCCTTCGACCCCGGAAAGAATCTTTTGTCTTCTTTCCTCGCCTGCTGACGGCGCAGAAGACATGCGAAAGTGCACGCTCTTTGTTTAATTTCGCCACTATCATTCCGGATCTCGGAGAAAGTAACCGTTTCGAGTTATCCTCTTTCGCTTCCTGGCGGTTCCTCAATAAATGGACAATGTTCTTATCTTGGACGCCGCTTCCTTCGATTGGTTCGACAGTTTGTGTGAGAGAGAAGTAATTCCAGCAGTCCAGAAAAGGCTATTATTACCATTCAATGACACTAAAGCACAGTTTAGACACTAAAGCATAGTTTTTTTTTTCTTTTTCGTTTCTCTTTCAATGGACTGAGGTATAAAGGGAAATTTTAAAAGCTTCGATTATTACAAATTTAATGCTACTCATGTAAATTCATTTAAAAGTAATAATTTTAAACAAAGTGCCCTAGTATATAACTATACAGGGTTCCCATTTATATCCGTTACACCTTCTTTAACTTCGAAAAGGTGACAGCTTAGGCCATAAAGTTGGTGTCTAGGTATAGTAAAAAGGCAATGTGCTACTCGATGAGACAACTTACAACATCATCTCTCGGCAAATTTTGGAATTAGCGGTCGTCTCTCGTAAACCGTGAAAGATACGAGAAAAAGGAGAATGAGAAAGTTGTAGAGCACTCTCGATTTACGAAAAAAATGAACATTTGTTTGACTGTGATTTTCAACATGGCGTCGTGAAACGCGAGCGAAGCGAGAAGTCCAGTCCGGAGTGCAAATGTGTATAGTGGCTAACGGAGAGCATTTTGAGCAATATAAATAAATGATCCAGAAGACAGGGACGTGCCTCAGTTTCTTTCTTCCACTCTTTATGACATGACAAGTTTCGAAATCGTGACCAAACAAATGTTCATTTTTTGCATTCTGCTTTGAGTATTAATGTGCGCAAGGTATCTTTTCGTACTAAGTAGAGAGTGCTCTATAACTTCCTAATTGACTTTTTTTTTTCTCGTATCTTTCACCGTTTACGAGAGAGGACCGCTAATTCCAAAATTTACCGTTAGATGGCGCTGTAAGTTGTCTCATCGAGTAGCACATTGCCTTTTTACTATACCTAGACACCAACTTTATGGCCTAAGCTGTCACCTTTTCGAAGTTAAGGGGGTGTAACGAATATAAGTAGGAACCCTGTATAATATTGAACCACTATAAAGAACTTAAAAATAAAATTTTCCCCGTAGAAGTGAGAAATATCGTACCTTTATTGCATATTCGAGTACTAATTATACATATTTTCCAAACACGATTTATGTTCATGCAGATAGAAGTGTATTTAGAAAAACATCTTTAATCGTCTTTTGACTCATTCTCGCGCTCACTGTTTAATTGTTTGAGAGTATTAAATGCAACATTATGCCTCGATTTAAGTTCATTGAATATTTTTTTCACTAGTGTTTTGACAAACATAAGAAGTTCGAATCTTTTCATTGGTCTTTAAAAGTGGGTGGAATAAATTCCTCGCATTCTTCTTCTGACGCTTTCCAGACAGAACAGAGAAATAATGACGGAGGCAGAAAATTCGCGAATCTTAGAAAGGAGGAAAAGGATGAATAATCGAAACTTTGCGTCGTAGAAATGAGAAGCGTATGAATGTTGCTTCATGAATTGAATGCTCGCGGCTCGTAATATTTTAGTTCTCAAAGCCTTTGATGGGTATTTTGGTGACATGAAGGAGGAACTTGATATTCGGGCAGGAATTTCCTCATCATTTACGTTTGCCTCTTTGAGATCATATTCAAAATTCTGAAAAATATGTTGTTACTATTGCTGTTGTTGTTTCAAATTTATGGAAGTGACTTTTATACTAATGAGTGGAAATAGCCTTCGTAAAACACAATGGGTTAAATGTCAGTCATGGTCTTCTCCCACTGCTCCTAGGCGTAGTGGCCTAATGGTAAGGTCTCGGCTTTGGGGCCGGAGTGTTCCAAGTTCGAAACCCAATTCCGCTGAAGAGTCGTCCTGTATTTTGTCTGTTTCACGTTAAACCATACGTAGGAGGCCAAATGTCCTCCCGTTGGTGTGAAGAGGAAGTTTGGAGAGGGGAGTACCAGCTCGGGTGTCGTCCTCGTCCTGTGACCGCTGTTCAAAATGAGGGGATCCGTCCCAAAATAGGCTTTGTGTTGCTTCAAAACGAGACTTGAATAACTTGATAACTAACTATTTCGCCCTTTCTTCCAACACACAAAAAAATGATGCGATGGTTTTGGAAATGCCTGACACGCTGAAACCTCACTCGCAACGAGAGTATCCGAAATTTACCCTGTTCGAATTCTATTCTAAAATGGATTTGGAAGCCGCAGTGGCGTAGTGAGGGTAACTGGCGTCCGGGGCATAATATGATTCCCCCAATAATCATCAGTGGTTAGCAAGTATAAATGGCGCCCAGTGGTTTAGCTAAGGTGGGGAGGGGGTAGCACTTTGAAAGGGGAGGCAAAATCAGGCATGTAGGAAAACAGTTTTATAACTAAGACGGGTGGCAAAACTTGCAGCTACGCCACTGGTGGCGCCCGGAGCATGGCCTTATTTTTTCGCCCTCACACGATATTTAACTTTAAAAAGTAGCATAGATGTACAAATGTTTTGTCCTAGTGGCGTCCCCTAAGACTGGCTCCCGAGGCATCTATACCCCCATGTCTCCCCTTTTCTATGCCACTGGGAAGCCGGGATCTTCTGGTGCAGAATGCGTCTCAAAGCCGAGTGGAGTTTCAGGTACCTAAAAATGTATCTTCAGGCTGTAACATTTTTCCTCAGAGAGGGATAAATTAAACTGGGGTCAGGGTAGCAAGGGACTATGAAACAAAAAGTAACAGAACGAATTCTCTTTTCAGACAGACCTGTGGCTCCAAGTATTTTCCTGACTTTGCCAGCAGCTGTCTCTGCTGGCTAGAATTGTTTTTCTCGACTGAAACTCATCCACACCTATCTGCGATCCACCATGTTCCATTAGCGACTAGTTGGCTTAGCAACCATGCCACTCCTGAAGGAAGCCGCGGTGGCTTGATGGTAAGGTCTCGGCCTCGGGGACAGTTCCAGGTTCGAATCCAGATTCCGCCGTGTAAGCGGGTCTGGTGCACGTTAAATCCGTCGGGACCAATTGTTCTTCCCCTGGTGTGGAAGTTTGGAGAGGGGGTGACGACTCAGGTGTCGTCCTCGTCATCTGATCGCGGTTGAAATTGACGACTTCTGTCCCGAAATAGTCCTACTGTTGCTTCAAAACGGGACATACATAAAACTAAAGCCAGTTGAGAGGGACTCTATGCAGAACACTACATCTGAAGAAATATTGAAAGATTTTGAAGAAAAATTAATATTTGAAAAAAATTTATATTACTGTGGGAAAATAAAATCATATATTTTAAAAATAAATTTGTTGAACACATAAATTTAGCTCCAAAAAGAATCACCATATGATCTCAAATATATATGATGTTTAAAAATTCTCATCACATTATTATAAAGTCATATATGCAGGTAAGACATGAATATTTCTAAGTAAAAGTGGTTTTTTTTAACATTTAGAATGCAGACGAAAATACGTTGGTTGCATGGAGAAGGCGGCATATTATTGGTAATATTACCTTGGGCTATATGTAATTAGGTGATTGCGGGTACTTCAATATTACAGGCGAATTTTAATGATTTACGCGCAATCTAACTGGTTCAAAAATTAAGATATCGGACACAGAATAAATGAGAAAACATTAGATGGGAAATGTAATTGGAATATCCAACGAAATTAGACAGTGAAAATTAAATGATTCTATATTAACAGTGAGAGGAAATCAGCTTTAAGATAAATATCTTTAACTTAGTTAAATTATTAGTTCTTTAGATTAGATCAATTATCTTTAAATATTTATTGAAAAGATCTTAATTTCAGAAAGAGATAAAACTAAAGAGATGAGTACTTTTTCAAGCATCAGTAGATGCAACCTCTTAAACTATGGTTCCATCTCACGTAGAATGGAATGAATAATTTAAAAGAGGTTTGAAAAACTGGGGCATTCTATACTGCCCTAAAAAAACATTTTGTTTTGAAACAAATAATTAAAATTTCCTAATAATTAACCTGATGCTTCATACGATTCTTTTGTTTGCCTGCACTTATTTACATTTTAATTTCTCACAGTATATAATCCCTCAGAAATTCAGTGAAGCCATGGAAACACGTCTTAATCTCCCACTGCAGGTGATCTTTCAGTGGTGGCGCCATCTCACAAAGTTCATTAGAACTATTTGGGGGAAATTCACTGCTTTATACATAGATGGCAGCACTATCAATTAGAAATATTTACAAAACTCAAAATAAAATAAATGTACATACTTGCTTTTTGCTGCTTTGCAACAAGAAGTTCGAATTAATGCGTATGCAAAATAAAATAATATAATGGAATTATAAAATATGTCGATACATAGGTCTGAGCATCATTCTACAGGTTTGAAAAGAATGATGGAATAAATAACTCCTAACAAGTGCTAATTTTTCGTAAAGTATCGCGAAATGCTTTTGATGGTAATTCATGACGTCTCCTTTGGTTGCATTTGAACGCTGATCCGCCAATTTGCTATCTTCCCTCCTGTTTCTGCGCTGTTTTTCGAGGCGCAGCGTCGACTGGTGAGAACTAGACTATGGGACCAGAGAGTTCGAGACCCGATTCCACCAAAGATAGGCAGTGTGTCAGTGGTGCAGCGAAGGTGAGAACCGTTCAGGAAGGAACGTCATATTATTTTCTAGCCCCGTCATCATATTTAACTCTAACCAGGGGAGTTCTCCCCTAAACTTTCTCGTATACTTCCCCCAAAAGGTACTGTTTCCCCTCCCCAGCGTGGATAAAAAAATTCGAACCTACTGTAACCCAGAATGCAATGACTGTCAGAAGATTTTTCATTGTAGATTATAGTGATTGTGAAATATTTAGGTAAGAATCAAATTCAAAGAGATGCGCACCGATTTTCCACTCTTGCCGGCTCAAGGACAAAGTGACGTAATCCTTCCGCATGCACAGAGATTGCTAGCAGTCCGCATGCGTATGGAGAATCGGATTAGAAAAATTAATAATGCAATTTGAACGCCTTCTTTTCAACCGATTGAAACGAAATTTGGGCACGGATCTATAATTAATGTTAGCAACCGTCATACCAATTTTTATTTATCTAAGCCAAAATGTTTTGGAGATATAATTTTTATAAGTATGCGATTGTACAGTTCGACAGTCCATCCACCCTTCGACGGATTTGGTCCAAAATTTGGTACGGACCTACATTCATGATGATAAAACTGTGTACCAAATTTTATCCATCTGGCTATTAAAGTTTTTGAGTTATAGTGTTCACATGATCGCGGACAAACAGACAGACTTCCCGTGGACGGATTTTGTCCAAAATTTGACAGAAACCGACAAATTACGTTTAAAGACCACATACCAAATCTCATCCCCGTATCTCTAATAGTTTTCGAGTTATCATGTTCACAGACAGACATAATTCCCAAATTGTGTTTTTCGGACTCAGGGAGGTCTAAAACGTGGAGATTCGTCAACATTTCGAGTTGGAATTTTTTGACGATTACAATACTCTTTCTTTGTATACTTCGCATACGAGAAAGTCAAAAGTGATAAATTTGCACTTATATTTTGCTACCATTGTCTTCTAAGACCAGTGGCGTAGTGACCCGCGGGCAAAGGCAGCACAGGTGCCCCGGGCGCCAATTTTAGGGCGCGCCGTTTAGTCAAAACATTACTGCCTTTATGCCATTTTTAAAACAAAATATGATGAGGGGCATGAAAAGTAATATCATACCCCTGATGCCATTTACGCTCGTGAAGACACTGATGCCAAATGTGATAAAAAAATCATATTGTTTTCCAGGCGCCACTTACTCTCGTTACGCCACTGGTCATGGTGACAGAATGTTAATGAGTTTATGGCACTTTCTAAAGTCAAATACAATGAGGACGCAAAAAATTACCATGCTTTGGACTCGCTTTACACAAGCTAAACCCAGGGCCGTAACGGCCCTGAGCTAAACCACCGATGATGACGTGGGGGGGAGAGAAAATCATATTATGACCCTGGCGCCACTTAACCTCGCTACGCCACTGTCCAAGGCTGGCGCCCGATTTGTCCATACGCCCCACAGTGAATTGCTTGTGGCCGAAACCTGGTCAAAGTTCAAAGTTTAAAATGTGTTCAGATGGTAGAAAAATGCATTTTATAACAGCTGACTAACTGGTGCCTCGATCGACATCTGTTTCAGGAGCCGTGTCCGGTGGCTCCTAGCCTCAGTTGAAGAATAGGTTTCTTCGGGAGTGAACATGCTTTTTCATTGCATTTCGACCTTTCTGTAACATTTAAATGTATATTTTGGGGGCTTATTGAAAGTGAATTAGCTTTACGTGTTACAGAAAGATATATTAATTTGAAAGCTTTTATTTTTAACATAATAAAAAGAATTCAAAAGTTTAAAAAAGTTAATTTTATGCCTTTTTAGTTCTAATTTATACAATGTGATAGTTTTTTAAAAATGTGCTGGGCCTTTTAAAAATAATAAACGTAATGATCACATTGCTGAGGGACAATTTCAAAGATGAAATATTGCGCATGTTTGAGCCATTTTTTTAATTATTTTTTCATTAAATACCATTTTTATTTTCATAATTATATTACGACTTGAAAGTGAGTTTGCTACTGCTTAGCGTCCACCGCCGATGTTGGCTGGTTGTACCCCTGTAATAGGGAGGTTGGTGCATGTGCCGGCAGGGGAGATCGGCCACAGTGCCTGTGTTAATTGTCGCAGCGGCCGGTCATGCAATGTAAATGCATACATAGGCTGGTCCAGGTTTCCATTTATGATAACCTTACTGCTAAATTACTAGACCAACCTGCATGCACTTTGAGCATGAAAGATCAGATATTATAAACGAAGAAATCCAGTACAGTACAGAAGTACCAACTGAAGGTGGAGTGCGAAAGAGCAACTACACTGTGCTACTGACAACGGGTGACGGAAGAGTCTGCAATGCTGCAACATGGATAACATCGACAATTAGATGCTACATATGTGGATTCTCATCATAATACTTATTGGATACTACATAAGAGAAAACCAAGTAACTTTAAAGTTTTGTCTGTCAACTTTGCATACCCACACAATTCTTTGAGTCACTACTTCACTTATCATACAGAATACCAATTCATAAGTGACAGGCAGGAATGAAGAAGAGAAAAGAATTGTAGGAGGCATTAAGAAGAACATCCAAAGAAAGTTCAAAGGCGAAATGGAATCCTTCTTGACAGTCCGAAGCAACGCTTTGGAACAGAAAATGATGGGAATACAGCTAGACGTTTATTTTCAGATCCAGAATTCTTCCCAGATTGCTTCACGAAACGCTGGAGCAGATATAGAGTTAATTGAAAAGTTGATAGTGATGTTGGAAGCCATAATAAGCGGGTATCACATTGATGATAAAAGTTCCAAATCTATGCTGATGAAACAATAAGACCGTACATGGACGTTTACAACTGCACCTTACTCAACAATGAACAACATTTTATTACTTAGGATCACCGTAATTAAGCAAGTGGCCAAGTATTCATTGGCCACCTATCAAAATAAGCTACCAAGGCCGGAAACAAACACTTTTGACTGTACCGTTCAAGCTACTCCAGAAAGTTCAATAGAGAAGTTTACAACAGAGATGTCCTGAATAGGTCTCTTTCGAGCAGTCATTCGTTTATTATCTGCGCTAGACAAAGACCAAGCGAGATACATTGTAGTAGCGAGACCCTACAACTTCTTAAGAGACGTTTGATGGTGGTCCTTCTCACAAACACCAAAGTGAGAGTGATGGAGAAGACGAAGACCAGGGCTCTAAAGAATCCGATTAAAACCGTTATTCTTCTACAGGCCCTGGTAAACATGCATATCTATATTCTAATTCCACAACTTCCGCAAATACTAAATAATACAATATATATATTGTATCTACTTATATAATAATATATAGTTAGATAATAACCAATATTGTGTAGATTATAACAGTTAGCTCATTTAATTAAAAATTAATTGTAAATGAAACAAATCTTTCAACTGTTACTTTCCCCTTATAAACAGTGAAGTAAACCTTGTATTTTATATTCATTTTTGAATTAAACACATTCTTTTCTGTGTTTTGTAGAGTCTCAGAGGATAATGGAGACAAAATATAAGTGCGAATTTGTCACTTTTTAAAACTAAAAATGATGGGGGTATAATATTATTCCCCGAGCACCATTTGACCTGCTACGCGACTGAAACCAGCGCCAGGAGCGACGTATGCGTATTTCAAATCGCAGTGGCTGGCACATCGGAGATGACCGACATTCTCCTCGCGTTTATTCTTGGAGGACAAGAGTTGATGAAGTTGGCAGGATGGCGGGCAACGTTAAAGGGGAAAGAAAACCGAAATAAGAAACTCATAAGTCCATGTTGCGGAAATAATTAAATTTTTTCAAATTATTCCTCAGGTTTCTGCAGCACTCTTTTTCACGCTTCGCTTCATTTTCTGCAGCACTCTTTTTCACGCTTCGCTTCATTGACTCATTTTCTGCATCTTATTGCACTACTCAGAGCACATATATTTGCTAGAAATAGGAGAGTCGCTGAATCAAGAGAAGAGTCCATTTTCAATTTACAAATAACATTTATTGCCGCCAATTCTATCTTCTTGATAGAACCAAAAAGCTGTCGAAAACATTCCACACACAGTGCCGATACATCGCACACCGCCATCGCCAAAGAGAGGAGAGTAGCTCGTTATAGTCAGGGCCGTCTTAACAGATTTTATCGCCCTGGGCTAGAGTAAGTTGGCGCCCCATCAGAACTGCAATTGGGAATTTCAAAACGTTCAGCCCAACGGAAATACCTACCTAATACAATAATTGAGCAGCAAAAAAAGTAACCAGTTCATTGATTAACGCTTTCCGATTTTGCAAACCAGCGCTTTTCAAAACAGAATTTTACAAGTAAGCTTCCGTATTGTAGGTAACTTCCATTCACGCATAATTTAGGATTTTTCTCACTGTTTGTCTCTGTATGAATATTTTTTGAAATGATATGTATACATGTTTGTGTAACATTACAAAATCTTTGACTGTCTAGTGACAACCCCTAATCATATCTTTAATTTTAGCATATTAAAAATTTTATTTAACACATTTTTTGGTTCAAAATTAAAATAAAATCAGTCTTGTAAATTTTAGGGGCCTTTGGATTGGCCCAATTAGCTCTTTGGATAAGATGGCCCTGGTTACAACCACTGCCTGGGGAGAGAAAAAATAAATGGCCTTTATATGCGTATATTTGACATCATACAGCAGTAAAACTGCTACCGTACGGCACAAGAGAAATAATATACAATATGCTTTACCGTAAGGCACGACCGGTAATTTCCAATAATATTGCTGTAAAGAAATTGGCGAACATAATGCCAAAAATAACGCGACGCATTTTTTTAAATTTATTTGTTATGCCGGCCTACGTATGATACTAGTAGTTGTGTAAACAGTAGACCTCGCATTCCTTCACACACACCCGGAAAAAAAGAAAAATCTTCGTCTTTAAAGGTTTAGCCATTTTTTAATGCCAATTATTTGCGCATCTCTGCTTTTATCCATGTTTCAAAAATAGAAATTAAATATCAACTTTTCGCTTCAATATTTCACCATTACGATAATTTCTCAAATGTCTCCATTGACTCGCCAGGCATTGAAACATTTAAAATGGCCACCATCTTGAAATGGAATCAAAAAATAAAAATCTATACAAATACGTCTTTTTTAATAACTTCAATTAATATTGATGCCGAATTGGAAGAAAATCGAAACACGCGTTCGGCCCTGACTGCGTGAGAAACAAATTCACAGACAGACGAAATGACGAGCGGTCGAGTTAAAGCAGAGACGTCGCTTTTCTCTCGGTCAATAAATGCGTGACGCTATTTAGGAACTTGAATCAAACTACAGTAGAAACCCCGGGAATCCGAACTCATTGGGACTTACCTCTGTTCGAATTCCGGGAAATTCGATAAAATACTCTCGATGTACCAAATGCAGTAGTGTTGACTCTGGGTGCTCTGCGCAGGCGTACGGAAAGAGCACGCTGCCATTCTCACGGTACGGTGGCAAACAAGTGGAGGGTAAAAAGAAGATAACTGAGTTTGTTTTTACTCATTAAGTTGCCGTATTCATTCTTCAAGATCACTTCGAATACTTCTTTTAAGTTAGGAATAAACATTAGCTTTGTTTCTGATTCGTCATCGTTATTTTCCTTTCAGTTTTCAGTAAATATTTTCAGAAAATAAAAAAAAAGCGTTCGGATTATCCGGAATTTCGGATTACCGGGGTTCTACTTTATTTTGAAGTGTTCAGTTGGAATGTGGGGCATTGCGATAGATTTGGTTTCTAACTGAGATATTCATTGTTTAGAACAGAGGTCCCCAACCTGTGGTACGCGTGCCCCTGGGGATACGCAGTTAGGGTACACGAAAGCAATGGCGGAAAACACAAAACATTAGAGATTGAAATGAAAAAACAGTTTTTGAATCTTGTTTTTCCAAGTTTTGTGAAAAGTAAAAGTTATACAACAGTGTTCATATTTGTTGGGTTGAGACGAACGAACTATTTTTTCACGAGCATGAATATCTGTATGACTCAGCGCTTGCTAATTCGTTTCTCCTTCTTCGAGTCGGCCACCATGATGTTTTGCTGTGTGCGTAGTTGTGTAATGTTGTGTGCTTATATTCGTATTTTCTTTTCGTATTCTTCTATATGCTAATAAATGACATGTCCTGAAGATCTACGACTAAGTGATTCATGTAGAAGAAATAACACTATTGAATCCCTTTTTGCGAACACAGAACGTGTGGAAGGAACCCACTTGTCCTATGCGTTTATTAAGAATCAATATCGAAGTAAGCCCGACGCAGCTTCAGGCCGTCACACCCGTCTTCACTTTAACCTAATTTTACAAAGCTCAGTTCCACGAAACGAGCTCATGGATTGCATAGAAATTGTCTTCCATTTGAATAGTCGATTAGCAGGATGAATAATTGTTAGCTTTCATTATTTATTTAAAAGAAAAGCACACGACAGATAAAAACTCCTGTTGCAGAGTCCGGGCACAAAATGTATAATAAACACACAGAGAACAAAAACTGTAATCAGCGAATCTTAAAGATATAAAAAACTTATTAGAAAATTAAAAGTTGTTTACAGAGAATATAAAAGTTCAAAACACTAAACCTTGAAAAATTTTACAAACCCATAAATAATTTAATACGAATACACACAATCGCAAAAGCATTAAAAGAGACTAGGGTTCTGAAAGTTGTATACTAGAACCCAAACTAGGTAAATTAAAGATATCAAGTAGACGTGAAGAAGATATATCCTGCAAGTAAAATTGTAGATATTTGTTTGTTTGTAGAATAAATATCGTAAGAATTAGTTTGAATTCGCTCGATAATTTCAATTTTATTTCTGTAATTAGGGCCCTGATAATGCTACAGTATTCGAGATTAGAACGGACGTGAGTGAAAAAAGGAATTTCCATAGCAAGTTCATTGGAAAATTCCCTTATTTTGCGCTTAAGAATTCTAAGCCTTTGATATTCTTTAGATATAGGGTTGTCATACGTCCCGTATAAATGGGACTGTCACCGTATTTCACTTCTCAGTCATATATACTATTTGTCCCGTTTTTTCCGTAAGATTAATCAGAGAAAAAACTTAAGAAAGGCACAGTTCGGGTCCGCGCCGTTGATTTTTCTTGGAAACGTCTGGATAAAATCTTAAAACAAGTATTTTGTATTAATTTCCAATTTAATTATCAATTTCTTTAATACAATATTTACACAGAGTAGTATAATGATTACAGAATAGATAAATCACTAGTTTATCTCATGTAGAAAGGGTCTGTGGTAGCTTGTGATTTATCTATTCTGTAACCATTAAACTTCTCTGTGTAAATATTGTATTAAAGAGATTGATAATTAAATTACATATTAATACGAAAATTTTATGATTTTATCCCGACGTTTCCACGAAAAATCTACGGCGGAGACCAGAACTGCGCCTTTCTTATGTTTTACTTAGAGTAGCTTTTGATGGCGCCATCTGTTGACAGTATATAGAACTACATTTCGCGTACGTGCAGTAAAACATTATTTACTACAAATGTTCATATTTCCCGTAACATTCAAATTTTTTAATTCAAATTTAAAAACAATGTTTCTTTTACGCATTGCCAAGTATTCTGTAATTTTCGTAGAATTCGAAAGAAAACTCTGCATGTTATAATCAAAAAACATGCAGAGTTTGAAATTTTCAATTTAATACCGACTTTTACTTATATTCTGATAAATATTTTTATTTTCTCACTTTGGGTCCTAGTAATACTCTTCAAGCTCTTCAAAATAACACCAGAATCAACCTCCTAGCTAAACGCGTTTCCACGCTACACTTATTTATAATCTTACATAAAGCTAATTCATAACAATCACTCGCATGCGCCCACACTGGTACGATGACGTCACAGGCAAAACAAATACTATGCGACAAACTCTTACAGATATGATCTATCCGTTGTGGGGTCAACCATTCTTTTCGCATAAATAGTCTCGGAGTTATTAACGATTCAAATCTGACTGTACTTTGTCACACAAAAAAGTTCGACCGACTGTCACTGCAATGAGCGGAAAGACGTCTTCACGTCAAAATAATACCAACCAAAACTGCGAAGCAACGGTCAAATTGAGAATGAAAGAGAAATGGCTGAAAGTTTATTGCAGGTACAAAGTATGTTGATCAGAAGTCATGTCTACTAAATCCGTACGAATGCGTATTTGCCATTCCAGCACACAAAGCTAATGTAGAGAAAATATTTTCCCTGATCTCAACTCAAAGGTCGGACGAAAGAAACAGGTTATCAGGGGAGACAATTGAAGCTATTTTGATTTGTCATTATAATTTTAAGATGATTTGCGTCCAATTTTGTAATTATGTGAAGGAAAAAAATGATTGGGCTCAAAAGGATTAGGATTATTTCTCTTCTTTATTCTTAAACGTGTTCATTTTATTAGTTTGCTTAATGTTTACTGATTTTTTTATCAGAGTAAAATAAACCATTACCTACTCACTTTTTTCATATTTTCTTTATTTAGCACTGAAACGTCCCATATCAAAGCTTGGCAATTATGGCAACCCTACTTAGAGTCCATGCATCAATGTGTTGCATGGACTTATAAGTTAATGCGAAATTATTTCAATGCTGTTTTCATTTGTTTGGAGTTGGACTAATACTATTATAAAAATTAGAATGGAACAATAAATAAAAAAATCCTACAACTGCTATTAATTCGATTCATTTTTCTCTTAAGCTAACCTAACCCCTAAACAACATTAATAAAAAATTTCTTCGCGCTGAGGGATGATTGGAGGGAGGGGGGGCAGGAAATAAAGATTGGGAACCGCTAGCTTAAAATATTAATCACTAGAAATGCTTTACGCATACAAATTCAAATCTTAATATAAATAAAAGTTATTGTTGGAATACATGTGGATATGTGGGTATGTATATTTCACATCTACTCCTAAATCAATGGACCGACTGTAACCAAATTTCGCGCACTTATTATTTAAGACAAGGGGAAGATACCTGTAAATTCTTCGAAGTCCAAAACTTAATTAAACACTCAGTTAATAAGAAATTAACCGAAACCGTTTCTCCACAGTAACGTTGGAGCAAATTTAACCCACAAAAAATATTTTTATACCATCTTAAAGTCCAAATTTTTACCTTTTCAATGATACCATTTTTGTATCTGTGTAATGTTATCCCTTCAACGTTAATTAATTTTTCAAATTTTAATAAATAGTTGATTACATGCAGACGATTTCGAAATAAAGCTAATTTATAGATACTTCGTTGCTAGGCAACGCTGCGACTCTCAACAACTCTACCTTTAATTAGCTTTTCAGCGACACAAATTTCATTTCCGTACGATTTGGTTCTCTAAATTTTGATAAATTTTTCTAAATAAATTTTATAGGTACACAATATATAACAATTTTTTATGATTGAAGAATAAGAATACATACGAAAAACCGTTGTCAGAATACATTAACAAATTCAGTAAGAATACCAAAAGAAAAGTTTAAAAAGCAGACCATTAACACTTTATATCAGGAACAACTATTGATTTGGTTAAATCTCGTGATAAAAAATTATAAAATAAAATAATAAATATAATAAAATATAATAAAAAAATTATTATTTAATTAATTGTGTATTTAATTAAACAGAGAGAAAATTAGCTATATATTTGACTTAATTGTTTGTAGAAGATTTTGGTTCACTTGATATTCTCATTTTAATTAAAAATGTTTCAGATGATAAAATGGTTTTGTGTGTAATAATATTTTAAACGAAAGTAGTTTTTAAATTAAAAATATTAGACATGAAAATAATGCAATCCCGAAGAAATGCTGGCTCTGTCGACCAGTTATAAAATAATTCTCAGCCACTTCCGCATTTCGTTGTTTTCTGTATCCGTAAAAAATGAACGCACGATGTTTCTTCTCTTCGGACACACATTTCCGGACATCGGTCAGCGCGATTGATGAAATTATCAATTATTTAGTTACAAAGCGGGGTCCTAGTTAAAGAATGAATGGGAGCGGTTCAAAAAAAGTCTGTTTGAAGTACTTCTCGAATAAAAAAATTTTTCATTGAAACAAAACTTCACCTTTCGCATACAAATTCCCCTTTCTTATCTTTCTGCGAACGCTTTTTAAGTGTCGCAATTCTAGCACAGGAACTGCTTTCAGCGCAGATCGGAATACGAATACGAGGTTAAAAGGAAAAAAAGCGATTGTAACTTTCTCCGTTAATTGGAGACTATAACCGGCCGATCGAAATGTTTATTTGTTGTATTATTCTTTCCCGGCTGAGAACAAACACACCCATTCCACTTGCGGGCCACACGTTTTTGAAAGTAGGTCCTCATATCAGCCGCTTGCGGGGTTGCAATAATTGGCGAGGTGAGCCGGAATGAGGCGCTCTTTCGGAGATATTTTCCGCAGTTTCTCGCGATGAACCGATTCCTCGCTATCAGACGAAAGGGGGTCACGATCTCAAATGAGGGCGCGAAATCATCCTGATTCTTCATTGCTAGAAGATTTGTGCCCGTAGAAGAAGGGCTTTTAGCCTGGAAACCATATATCAGAACTGATTGTAATAGACTTACTCGCGAAAGATGTGATACAAAATATCATGCACATTGGCAGAGTGCTTAAGAAATAAAAGTACAAAAATTACCTTTTTAATGATATCGATCGAGTTGCTTTGCAATTTTTTCTCTAATTTTAATAAATTTAAAAAAATATTTTTTGGCATAATTTACAGCAATACTACATTATTTAACCAAATATTTAATTGCGTGTTTCTCTTTCATTGTTGAAAGCTGAGTCAATATTCTTACACACTCATCCGATTGGCTGGTTCAATAAAGACGCAGACAAAAGGGGTGAGGTTATTTTAAGCTCCGCCAGCGTTACAGACATCTCTGGACAATTCTATTATAGATTTGGCAAAACCGTATTTAGCTCTAGTATGTTGAAATATAGTTCATTCAAGTCAATCTCAATTTCTTTGCAGCACTTTGAATAACTATTACAAAAGCAATCAATCATGTACTGAATAAGTTTTATAACTCAAATTATTTAGCTGTTCATTAACATCGCTCTGTGATTGTCCTGCTGTCCTGAGGGCATGGTAAGGTGTCTGCTTCTCACCTGCGGAGGAACTATACTCCTACGGTATCGTATAAATTGCTAATAGGCCAAGAAAAGTAGGGTTTGGTGCCCATGAAAACAGGATTGATGAACACTTGGCACTAACTTTAGTTTTGTTAATAACTTTACTTTTAACGATTACTGTCGTTTCATCCGCGAAAAATAATGGGAAATCCACTAACAAAAAAATGCATTACCATATATCTAATAATAAAAGAGAATGTCTGTGTTGGCGCTCTACAGGGAATACCACTGGACCTAGAGCTACGAAATTTGGCACGAACGAACTTTGGAGGATGTGAATGTGCATCTGGGAGTTCTTTTCTCGAAATTTTAATTAGAATTTCAATTAATTAAAAATTAAGCAAAATTTTGACGCTTTTCTCAATAACTTCCGAAAATATTACAGTTCAAAAATGATTTTTACGCCATCTGAAAGAACAAAAAATTACCTTTTTAATGATATCAATTAAGTTGCTTCACATTTTTTTCTAATTTTAATAAATTTTTAAAAATATTTTTGGCATGATTTACAACAATACTTTTCCTTGTCGAAACTCAATTCAATCCGTTTTCATTGTTTAAACAAATGTTTAATTGCGTGTTTCTCTTTCATTGTTGAAAGCTGAGATAATATTCTTCTGCAATCATCCCATTTTCTCGTTCAATGATGACGCAGACAAAAGGGGCGGGGTTATTTTAAGCTCCACCCAGCGTTACCGAAATTGAGGATGATTCTGACACAGATTTAAGAGCTGGATCAGTAACGGAAATCATCCGGAGTGGAAAGATTGCATTTAAATGTATTTTTCAGCAATTTTTAGTTAAATTTTCATTCATTACTTGGGAGTTCGGAGCTAAAGTCCGTGTTTTGTCCCTTTTGCAGCCACACTTCCATGAGAGTGCAGAAATGCTATCTTTTCTGCGCAAAAAGGATTCAGGTCCATTATTCAATTTGTTTCCACCAGGCAGCAACAACAATTACAAGTCCGCTGTTATTTTAACCCTTTACAAAGCCATTTTTTTCTAGTAGTGGTATTTTTTCAAGTTTTGGTGTTGAGATTAATTTAATAAAATAAATTCATTTAGCTTATTGGATGGCATTAGTTTTTGTCAATTGATTTTATTAATTAATAATTAATTACCAAGTCAAGACACCTCGTTATGGTTTGAGATGATAAGAAATTGGAACATCTAGGTTTTTGTTCCATCGAAACATTTGGCGAGAACTTGCACCAACCTTAAAAAATGCATTTAAAAATGGATGAATTTGGAGGGAAGTGTATTCCCACGGCCTTAGAAAGGGTTAAATTCAGAGAATTTGGGAGCTGTTTTCTCAGAAATGAAACTCACGGCCACTTTAAATCTGAACCTTTCAATTATTATTTCATTGTCTCATTTTTTATTCGAACTTTGGGGTTGCGAATTTTTTCTTGGTGAACGTTTTCTTTTTCCATTTCTGAAGAATCCCGAATTTTCTATTGAAGAATTTCTGAAAAGAGAAAAGAAAGATCTACAACATTTTTTATTCTTTCTCTATAAGTTTAGCTTTTGACGATTGAATAAATCGAGCGCAGTTATGCAATTGGAACCCATCCATCATTTCATGGATTTCTGCTTCGCTTTTGTGAGCAACGCCGATGTTCTAAGCAAAACCATTAACCAACCGCCATTTGTTACAAAGCGGACCACTTAGAATGCCTTGATTAAATTTAGAAAAATGCTGCGCTAGACATTTTCTACAACATTCTTCCAAAAACAGCTGTGTCTCAAAATGCACTCTTTGGAGAGTTGGACCCACTTAATGGCATTTTTAAATGCAGCCATTTCCTTTCTTTTAAGTGATGCACACATTTTTTATCACAGCGAACAAAGTTTGATAACACGAAGATCATTTTAGTATTCTTACAGTTTAGGATGAAAAGCTGTGGATTTGATGTGCGAATTTTTTAACATCTACCATAAATTTCGAAAGCTAAAAACGCAATTTTTTAAATCCATTTCATGGTAATTTGCATGCTTGCAGAAGAAATAAAATAATTGAATAACTCGGTAGAGCTTTTTCTAACTTTCCTGAAAATAAAACTCACCAAGAATTTTTTTATATCACTTATGATGGTTATATTTGCTGTGAGATAAATTTCTATTTTGTCATCTCATTCCTACTCAATTTATTGATTTGAGAAGGTATTGCATGTTTAAATTGACCACCATCTTGAAATGAGATTCCATACTTTAAAATTTTAAAAGTAAAACGTTTTAAATAAATTCATTCGATAATAAATAATAAATAAATAAATAAAAACAATTAATTAATTAAATAAATAATAATAATTAATTTAATTAAAAACATATTAATTAAACAAACATATGTTTTAAGGCTAAAGACATATGTATATTATAACTTAAACGTTTTAAAGTTAATGAAATTATTCAACCCTTGGACTCGCCCTTTTTCTGAAACAGCAAATATGAAACATTTTATAATTTCTCACATTCACAATAGTATTTGGTACGAGCAATGATTTCGTTTTCGTGTACAAAGACTTCAATGCTTCAGTTAATTCTTTGTAATAAATAATCCTGGAATTAATTGCCTCCATCCACACAGCTAGTGAATATGCTATATAAATTTGGAAACATGCTTTCATTTCCTGGCCGGATGGGAATTCCTTCAACCTTTAACCTTTCTTGTAAGTTGACTTCTTGCTTTAAGCTGGAAAGTCAGTTCCCTCAGCGACGCTCCAGTGTAAACTGTCACCCATCTTTCAGAACACAGATGGACTCGTAAGTAAGATCTCGAGATGCCTGGTCTCATTGAGACAGGTACACACATAAGGAGATGAAGGAAGGGAACTCGTGTTCACTCTGCGACACTCTAACGTAAGGTGCCAACCTTTTCTGAGCACAGAGCACGGTTAGATATGTTAAAGGGGCGAACACCTGCAAATTGAGGCCCAGCTATTATATAAATGATATGATGAGTTTACTGTTTGATGAGTGCATGATATCCTATGTCTAACATAATCTCAATGCCGTCGAGAAAATAAAACGATTTCAATGTCAGACAGCGAGTCGTCTCATCATTGCCTCTCGAGAGATAAGTACATTCTCATTTACATTACATATAAGTTAAGAAAATATTTACTCCTGATAAGCTTGTGTGAAATAGATTTTACACATGATGCATTGAGAAGCGTTTGCTTTTAAATAACCATGGGCATTCAGAAGTGTTTATTTTTCTAGGACGAATCATACATAAAATGATGAAAAATCCCGAATGATTGGAACAATCCTGGTTATCGACATTTTACAAAGGAATCGCCATATTTCCCAATTTTTTTTTTACTTATTCCCTAAGATTTCCCATTGAAAATCAAAAAGTTAGCTTCTGACGAACTCTACATCAAAACTTTTACCACGCATTGCGTTCGATCACCCTTTTTAATCTATTTTAATGCATAATGGTAATTGAGTATCGTCAATGTCGTTGAATAGACAGTAAAGCACCGTTTATACGTCTTTCGAGGGACTGACGTAAAACGACATATAAATGAAAAGACGTATCTTCGAAATTTCAATAAACAACTCGGATTATTACCAATTTAATGCTACGAATACAAATTCATTTAAAACTATTAATTTCAAAGTATTTTAAGATAGTAATAATATCAAACTACATAGTATGGGAATCAATAAGAAAGTTTTAAAATTAAACATTTATCATAAAACTGACAAAAATCATAACTTTACTACATATTTTGAGTACTAATTATACATATCTTATACGATTTTTGTTCATGCAGGTAGGCGTTTGATTAAGAAAATCTTTAACCGTCGTCCTCTGCTGGGTCGATTGTCTGTGAGAATTAGGTACATCATTATGAATGGAATCGAGTTCATCGAATGTTTTCTCACTACTCTTTTGACGAAAGAAATAAGTTCGAATAAAGGAAGGCGCAATAACTTCTTCGTCCTCGCTTAAATTAGCATCAGTCAATTTTTCTTCTACTAATTCACGAACTGTGAATAATTGCGAAATCATGGTGCCACAGTTCACATACTAGAAAGGGGAAATTTTTATATTGTAGAATGAGGAGAAACGACGTATCACCATCGTGTAAACGAAGCACTTTATCATTGCAATGAATGCGAATGAATCGGGACTGTGATGAAACGACGTATAGACGGTCTTTTACTGTATGTATATGCAATAATAATTTTGTTGGTGTAGTCGTTAAGTAATGAACAGGCTGACTAAATAACTATTTTTCATTTATTATCAATATCTGGGAGAGTGGCGGAATATACGTACATCTCGTATGAAAGTTTCAAGTCAAAGGAGCGAGAAAAATCCCAGCGTTCTCTCAGACAGGGGATTAACATATAGACACGTGATCAAAGTGAAGGGAATGTTAGCTATTTTTGTAGCAAATTACGTAGGTGTTTTAGGGAAAAGTCGGGCACCAACAAGACGTTTCTGTAGGCACATGGAAACGACTAAAGTGTTCTTTTAATAATAAATATGCCAAAACGCGTGATTTAATATACCTCCAGCTAGGAAATAAAACGAAACTGGAATTTAAGAAAAGTGATTTTAGAATACATTAGCATTGTACTAAGATTTTAAAATATAATATTATAATTTAAAGTAAAATTAAGTGAAATTAGTACATATATATATATATATATGACCCTCCCTTTCAATATCTAGAACTTCTCGGATTGAAGTTCAGAAAATCTTGTCTCATCTTGAAGGCTTCAAAGTTTTAATAATTTTTAAAGCTATGCACTGGATGTCCAGAATTAACGTTCCAGAACAGCTTCTATGCCTCCGAACGAAATAAAATTTCATCAGAATGCAGAACAAGTAATGCGCTTTGTACAAAAAAAAATAGAAAGTGCGATAGAAAAGACTGTACGTTCAGAACTGAATTTCGGCAGCATTTTTTGTTAAACTAAACTTTAAAAAATCCCTTCGAAATGAACTATTCAATTTTGCTTCAGTAGTAGAAAGAAGTCTCAATCAGAGAATGAGCAAAAGTCGCCTTAGATAGTGGAGCAGCAAATATATTCTTCTGTTATTTTCTTTAGTTTTTCATTTGTTTACGGTTGCACAGGGAACATACTTTGTACAACATACAAGAGAAAATATATTTCGTTCGTAGCTAAGAAACGACTCTAGGGCCTTCTGAATAGGCCAACACCCTAAGTGGCGTCAGTGGCGCCCGGGTCATAGTATGATTTTTTTCGTCCTTAATTCAAAGTCGGTGGTTTCTCGTCGGAACCACCTTTCTATGAGCTTTATTCTAACCCAGACGGTAGTCTTTTGACGATTTATGAGAAAGAATACGTTTTTAGTATCTAATAAAAAAACATATGGCAGCACCAATTCTATTTTTTTCCCTAATGGATTTATACGGTCATTAGCATTGTTTTCACGAAAAAAAAATTGCGTGCACCCCTGAAAGGGTTAATCGTCAGTGGCTCAGCTTGTGTAAACAGCGCCCTGGGCATGGTATTTTTTTCGCCCCCACGACGTATTTGACGTTAAAAAGCGGCAAGCGCACCACTGTTTTGTGACCCTTACCAGTGGAGTAGAGAGGGGAACGATGTGATTTCTTTTACCCCAATCGTTATCAGTGGCTTAGCAAGAGTAAATGGCGCCCGGAATAAGTTGTTAATTTTTATCCTCATCATATTTTACTTTAAGAACGAACGTTGCGTTCCCTAAAACTTGCGTCCGGGGCGCCTATACCCCCTTTGTCCCCCGGGTCGCTGCGCCCCTGAACACACCGTAGGTAGTTGACGAGAAACAGTGGCCGGTTTTTTAATTTTTTTTCACAGATCCTTCATAAGAAAAGGAATGAAATTGTTTCTAAACTCGGTTAAAACACAATGGGCAAAGTGTTAGTCATTAAGTTCCAGCTCATTAGAATAATAATGACGCCTGTTACTGTAGCCGTATAATTGCAGCTTATACTATCATAAGATCTCCCTGTCATGCATATGAGACACTAAGCTGTCCGTTGCTCTCAGCGGTCAGCAGATGCTTGGCGCTTTGACTTGGCGAGATCTCGGCTCGCCTCAGAGAATACAGCAACCTCTTAATGGGCAATGCAACGGCTGAATAATCCGTAGCATTGGCGATTCGAGATTTATTTTTCCCAAGACCCGAATCTGTTTTTTCCCAGCACGGTTCATTACAAACTTCTGATCCGGGCTGATTAAAGATGGAGATCGCACTGGGGATTTCGGTAAGAGCAATCTTTCTTCTGCTTTTTTTTGAATGCAAGTTGTCACAAACATAATGAAGGCTCAGCGGATCAAAAGTTTTCAGTGGTTCTCTTTAAGGAGGGGCCTCGAAATTTTTATCTAAGGTGGCGGATTAACCAACTGCTTGCAAATGTTGCGTTTTGGCAACATTAATTTAATGATTTTTTAAAATATAAATTTTGCGAACTCAGTGTATACAAACAGTGCATGTTATTAAAAAAGACTTGACATTTTGCTAAACATTTTAAGAATGAATTTATTTGAATCCTTTCGCACTTAAATACGCAGGCAAAGTTTATCTTTGAGCAAAACGAAAAGAGATTTCTCAGATCATATGTTTGAGAGGAATCCAGAAAATAAAAGGAGGCGCTGCAAAAACTGCAGGAGCCGAGCAGTAGTTATTTGCAATGAACGCTCTCTTCCGCTTCACTCAAAATGTTTTAAACCATTCCATGTTGATCGAAAAATAATTCTTACTCATTTTATAACATAAAAATAAATTTTGTTCACTTTCAAAACTTTTAAGTGCATCCGGAAGATAATGGGTCCTGTAATGTAAAACTGTCCTTTATTTGTCCCGGTTTTAATTTTCATGCTTATTTTTTTAAAGATTAAATGGATTTAATTTGAGAAAAAAAATAATTCTAGAGACGTCTCTTTCCCAACTGTTACCAAGCATAGATTATGGTCACGCAATTTAGCGAATATTAGCATTTCAGTATCGTAATTCCTTAGAATGTTATGAATTAATTAATCACGATTGATTAAGCAGTGTTATCGGTTCAGTCATTAATACCTACTGAAATGATTTGTTGAATTAGAACCTGCATACGAAGAAGCACTATATATTTGTTGATAACAAGCTTTAAAAATAATAATAAACTAATGAAGCAAAACCATTGAACTAGTTTTAATAAAATACATCATTTATATATATATGATTCTTTATCTATTCGAGCTATATTTTAGGGAATTTTTAAAAATTCCCTAAAATATAGCTCGAAATTTAATGTTTTTGAAAAAAAGTAATTATTTCTAAAATAGATTTTGTGGATTTTCTCCCCCCCCCCTCTCTTTCATTATCTAAAGCATACCAGGTCGAAACTAGAAAAATTTGGAATTCTAATTAACTGGTCATTTTCTTTCTGCAGCCACCACTTTAATTTACTGCATAGAATTTTTCCTTCAATTTTTTTCATTGTTGCCTTTAAGTTCTTTTATTTTCTACAAAACCGGACTTTTTTTATTCATCCTTTTTATTTTAAGATAATATTTATTTTTTGCATTTTATTAGAACTTAGTTCTCTTCGAATGCCCTCGATGGAAATACAAGCTCAACTTAGCATATTCTTAAGACACCAAATAAAATCTCCATTTTTTTTATTTGTTTATTTTCTCGTATTTCTGGATTCTCGATGATTCGAGCAATTTAATCCGCGTTTTGGAGGTGACTGGTTTCGAAATGAACTTCACCGCTCATTTATTCTGAAATAATAATTCTTGAAGTTCAATATAAGTTCAAAAACTATATTTTATTAAATGTTTTAAAGAAGTAATTTCATTCGGATAATTGTAAAAGATATTAATTTACATTCTTTTCATACAATACAGATGCAATAAAATGGTAGGTATATTACAATATATCTATAATCCTTTTACTGGCCTTTAATGTATAACTTATATTACTATTTATAACGCATTATTCTTGAAAACTTTAAGTACATTGGTTTGGGTCATATTTCAAATGTCAACTGATTCATAGGAGGGAATGTGCAGCTTCTGTAATCCGAAGACCGGAGCACCATGAGGTAGAAGACTGTCTTAGCTCCGTGCTTGTTAGTGTTAGCTGGGAATAATGGAGAGACCTTCACGCCTTGGGTGACCCTGCCAGTTGTATGCACTCCCGACGTACTTCGCTCACTCCTCCCAGGAACACCCCCTTGCCACAGTGAGGCCACTAACAGGACTAAGGGGGTATTACTACTTCTTCCCTTTTAGTCATTGATTTCATCAAAGTCAACGGATTTCTTGATTTGGTCTGACACCGTCAGACTCGATTGGAGATTAGTAACAACACAACAATATATTTCAAATGATTAATTTCATAGAAAATCCTGTCACCGCGAAAGAACGAAAAAATACAATCAGTGGTGTAGCAAGTGTAAGATGTCAAACTATGATTTATGGCCCCCCCCCCCACAATCATCAACAATTTAGCTTCTGTAAACGGCGCACGCATCACGGTACTTTTTCACCCCTTATTGTGTTTGACTTTAAAAAGTGGCACAAACGCAATAAAGTTTTGTCACCATGACCAGTGGCGAAGCATGGATGAATGCCACGAGGAAAATAACAACCACGGCGGCATTGTGGTAAGGTCTCGAATTCGTGGCCGGAGGGCTCCAGGTTCGAAACCCGAATCCACTAAATATCCGTCCTGTATTGGGCCTGTTGTACGTCAAATCCTACGTAGGGGGCCATAACGTCAGAATAGGACTCCGAGAAACCAACATTTCTGTCGAACACGAACCAGACAGCCCCAAGCATAATTCCAGATGCGGTGATTTGCACGACGTATCCGGGTCTCCATTCTTCTATACGGAGGAGACGATTAACGGCGATGTGTTCGGGGATCTTCTTGGGTTGTATTCCCCAATTAGAACATTTGCAGCCTAATGTTTTATTTCAGCAGAACGGTATTCCACCTCATTGGACACGTCCTGTTCGTGAATTATTTGATAGTGTTTCCCTGAGTGGCAGTGGCGGAGCAACACCTTATGCTCCGCGACATAACTCCGCTGTATTTCTTCTTATATGGTCATGTGAAGGACATTTTTTTTTTATTAAACACCTTTTTCTGGTAATTCCGGGTTAAAGGATAGGATACCATTAGCAATCCTCACCGTTACATCGCAAATGTTAATAAATAGGGAAAAGCGGTGTAAAATCGGGTAGCTAAGGTTTGAAGACCTTTTGGAGCTAAAATATTCGACATAGAGCTTGTCAAATTTTATTGAAATGCTCATTGTTTAACGGAGTACAATATATCTTTCAGGAAAAGTCACATTTTCATTACTTTTTTCTATCAATGATTTTTTTATAAAACAAACTACCGGTTTTACATCACTAATGGGGTAAAATCGGGTACTCATGTTAACATTATGGGAAATTAGGATTTTCAGTGAATAAGTTGCAATCCTTTTTTTATTTTATATGACAATTTAAGAATATTAGTTACAAAATCACGTGTATAACAGTTGTCTTCTTCCCCCCACACCACTGCAGCTTTCGCGGGCACAGCTATGACAGTTTTTACATTGCATTAACCCTTCTTCTCTATTTAAATTAAAAACACATCATTAAAATATAAACAATCAACGTCTGATGTGTTTTTATCATCTTTATCGGAGGAATCATCCATACTGACTGTCCCTGTCTTACGCCACTTGGAGTACCCGGTTTTACCCCGAGTACAGAGGTTATGAAAAACGATATAGAACTGTGCAATTACTGGACTAAATCCTTATTGTTTGATAGGATGCGAATCCTTACTAAACGTATAATAAGGCGGACTAAATATAGTTTTTATAACTATAATGATTTTAAAGTAAGTATAGTTTAAAATCAAACGAACATTAGATAATTGACCTCTTAAAAAATAAATCTCAACAGATACAATGCATTCAACACACATATATGCACACATAATCAAAACATAAGTTATATTTTAAATATATACAAATATTAATCTAGAAATTAAAATTAAAATTACCTTATTAGTAATCATACAAATGAAATACAAAAGATATTATGATTAACGACTATCACACTATAAAAAAGGACAACCCAGAAATGGAATTCCAACAATCAAATGCTTATCAGCCTTGGGAACTGATATGTCGCATTAATCTAGAATTGTGGCGCCAACCCTCTGCGAAATCCAATTGTTGGAAAAACGAAAAAATAGGGGAATAAATCCCCAAAATCTTTCATGATTAGAAACGAGAAAGTAAATAACTTATAACATACGAATTCAATAGTTATAATTATTGTTAGGACTTGAGCATTATCCTAAAGACAGTTCCGCATTTAAAGTGAAAATATTATTTCTAAATTAAGCTTTTAATACTATAATAAAACACTATAAAAATAGTAACTATAAATTAAATTTAACCTTTTATAATAATATATATTTTTTTTTAAAAATGTACATAAGAAATAAATAAAAGGATATAGAATTCAATCTTATTATTAATCTAGTGGCGCCCTCTACCTATGAAGTGATTTACTAAACTCTTTGTTTATTCCATTATATATGATCACATCAAAAATAAATCTAAAAGACTTTTAATTTAAAGGTGTTAAATATTTCTTCTTAACATAAGCATACATGAAATTTATGAGATACCCATATCTCAAAGTATTTTCAAGAAATGTATTAATATGAGACTGCTGTTTTAATCTGTCTGTGACTAAAATAGTGCTTCTATGAATATTATTTAAGACGGTATTTCTATAAATTTGACGACTAATGTTGCTATTCCAGTAAGAAAACTTGTTTATATTGAACTGAAATTTTATCATAAATCTCAGTGCTAAATATATTATCAACTATTTTTATTTTAAGATCTAGAAAATCTGCAGAAGAAAAACCTTCATTAGTTTTCAATATCAAATATTCTGGATAAAAGTCAATTGTGGTGTGTAGTCTTCTGCTGTTGAACTTATTAATAAATCATCAATATATCTATACATGATATAAGAATTATTGTAAATATTTTCTTTTTCAAAATAGTGTAAATATAAATTATCTAGAGCATTACTGGCTGGTCCACCTTGTGGAAGTCCTTTAATTTGTTGGCATAATTTATTGTATAATAATAAAATTTTCTTTTAATATAACTTCTATTAATATTTTATATTTTTTTAATATTAACCATTTTATGTATGCTAAAATCTTCATGAATCTGTAATAAAATTTTCATCATATCTTTAATATCTATGCTATTGAATAAATCTTGAAAATCAAAAGTATGCACAGAATGAATATTTATATCTTTAATACTGTTTATAATTTCATAGCTATTATGTATATATATATACTCTAACCCCAAAATTTCACAAGAGTCCTCTTAAATTTAGAAGTGTTACTAATGACTGCAATATTTATATTATAAAATCTGACAAACTCTTGCAAAAATACATACAGACAATCATAGAGAATTTAAATAAACAAAGAGATACATTTATAGTCAATAATAGTGTAGAGATATTAAATGTAATCAAAGATGGGGAAATATCTAGTGTACAAAATTTTGACTTCCAGGATTTATTTAATACTATAGATATTGAAGATTTGATTAATACCCTAGTAAATATACATAAAGATTTTGGTCTTAAAATGATATTAGCATTAATAATTTTAAAAATCTTATTAATCTTGTACTAAAAGAAAATTATATCTTTTTTGGTAATAGGATTTACCATCAAATTAAAGGATTACCTCAAGGAGGTCCGGCTAGCAATAGTTTAGCAAATATTTACCTACACTACTATGAGAAAAATTTTATTAATTATAGCTATAGTATATTATTTCGTTATATAAATGATTTGATATTATTCAATAAAGAAATAGATCTTGAGCCACAAATTAACTTCTATCCTGACTATTTAAAACTAATAAAAACAATGACAATGAATTAGCTGCAGAATTTCTAGATCTAGATATAAAAATTATAGATAAAAAATAGTAACAGATATCTTTGATAAAAGAAATGCATTTAATTTTCAAATTAATAAATTTCCTTTTTGTGATAGTAATCTTAGCATTTCTGTCTTCAAGAAGTTAGTGAAAAATTATATAATTAGAAAGAATAATTTGGTAACAGACAATGATAATAGAATTAAGAACATAATTTTTTTTACTGTTTTGCAGTCGTATATGGAATACCAAACTGTTTTTTAAGAGTCTACATAGATAAGAAATATATCGGTAACTTAGAATAAAACATTCATATTGGTATTTAATGGAATATTTTTAATTCTTTGATTGTAGGTTTGTGTTTTTTCTTATATTACTTGTAATGTGTAATTTTGTTCAAATTAGGTTCTTGATTTATTGGTTTCAGATTTACTACATAGATGGAGCCAGGATTTTTAAATTGAAATATTCCTTAATACTAGACAGGATTATCAACATTCAAATATTTTATTTTATAAAATTTAGATAAATAATTGTATTACATTTTTTAACAGGTTTTGAGATTTTTAATATAGGTATCTTACTAATTCTTTTCAAAATTAATTATATTATTTGGTCAATTTATGTTGTTTCATAGTTAGAAATCTAGTTTTGGCAATCTGTGAAGTCAAGCTAAGTGGAGGTTTATATTAAAAATGTGGAATTCTGGTAAGGATGGGTAGAGACACTGATTCTTTAATTCTTAATGAATAAGTATGGGTATTTTATTGAATGATGTATTTATTGCTTTTAATGCAATATAATAGTGCAATATTTTGTTGTATTACATATTTTAAATTTTAGTACTTTCCATATAGTGTTGTTTTATTGTTAATGTTAAGGTATGATTTTTCTTTCTAAATTCTTTCATTTTAGGGTAAATTACGCTGTCTGTTTTTTCAACAACTTTAGTAACAGGTATGGTTTGTACAGCAAAATTAATTTAACCTGGCTAAAGCTTATCCACAGCTTTAGCCAGGCTAAATTAATTGTTGAAAACTTCATATACTTGGATTGCCTTTTTTCAATATTTTTGATAGCAGCAGAGTTCTTTTACATGTTAACAAATAAATGTTTAAACTTATTTTTTGTTCATTGTATCTGTAGTATTTTCAATTCTTTAGATTTGGTTGTATTGTTTAAATAATGAATTGTTAGTATAGGATTTGCTTCTTGATATGTCTTGTTTACATTGTTTTTATGATCATATATAACAAGTTATATTTAGGTTTATATATATATATATATTATAAAAATCATATCTTAATACCCAAAATGAAAATTATCAGAAATATCTATAATGCAATAGTTTAATTATTTTTAATTATACAGACTATAAAATACATTCTAAGAAATAAAAATACTAAATCATATAATCCCAATAAATAAAAATACTAAATATATACTAAGAGCTTATGGAGAATTAGAACATGTATATTAACTCTGTTATATTAAAAAATTATTGAAAAACGACTAACCAGAAATTTGGAGTTTTCAAGAACTAAATTAGTTGCACAGCTTTGGATGTGCTATTAGCCGGGTAAATCGATTTTGTTGTACAAACCATCCCAGTTATCATTGTTCAAAAAACAGAAAGGGTAACCAACCCTAAAATTGCAAAAAGTTAGAAGAAAGTATCATACTGAATCCTAAATCAATGCGCCACTATGTAAAGAATAGAGCATGTATCCAAAATCAATACAACAATATATTGCACAATAATTATTGAACTAAAATTAATTGATTCATTATTCTATAAAAATTCTCAATCATTTTATACTAAGAATCATAAAATCAAAGCGTATCAATTGTCATTTACTTTTAACAAAAATTTGCAACAAACCAAATCTAAGCACCAGATGCCAACAAGTTAAGTCCGCATTATATAACAAATAATTTGAAATTTCAAAATTAGTCTGATACCTATATTAAAAATTCTAGTGTAGTTTAAAAATTCATGAGATTAATATAAATCTAAAAATAATATAGGAGAAACTACGGGAAAATTTTTTAAGTTTATATATATATAAAAGAGGCAAAACATAATAGAAAAACAATAAAATAAATTACAAACATTCATATCAAATTCGAAAGGATATGAGAAAACGAATTGAAAGTATATCCGAGTAAAGACAAAAATGCGAATAGTAACAGATGGAAAAATATATATAAATATATCACATACACAATGAATGCGCTAAAAGCTGCAAGTGCAAAAGCGCTGTGGTAGATAGAGTATAAATCGTAAAATGAAAGAGTATAAAATGTGAAATGAAAAACGCAATAAAAGCATAATAACGTTTCTTCAGGGGATGAAGTTATTGTGAATTGCTAAATATAAAAGTTTGACATTTTCTTGCAATCAGTTAAGCCGTAAGGCCTAAAACATTGATTTTCATCCCTAATGCCAAACCAAAAAATAGAGAGAGGAGTTTTGAATAATTAAAACAGAAGTACGATGTGATAACATTAGAGAAAAGTAAGAATAAATATTTTACGTACCAGAAGGACGGATGTAGACGTGGCAGTGTTTGCGGAGGGTCACGGTACAGACTGGCGTTGAAGGGGTGTGAACAGGAATCAAGTAGCAGTTTTCGCGCTTAACTTTGGCTGTTGCCAGGGGAGTGTAGTATGTTGTGAACGATGAAGATTAAATGGAAGAGCGATAACTATAAAAAGCTTAGAGAAATAGTGGAAGAAATCAGTAAAAATTGAGAGACCAGTGAAAAATGTTTAAAAAATGAGTTTTCGAGGTAAAATATCAGACATTACCGACTTGAGTGACCGTAACACGAAGATTATACTTCGCGTCGGCATCTCTCTGATAAGCAATCTTTTACTCACTTCTTAAATCCATTAATCAGAGGTTCGTAAAGTGAGGGGGGGGATTTTATTAATGTTGAGGCTATTCCTTAAGTGCATGATTTGCTTTTTGGCAGAATTAGTGTTATTGCAAATTTTGTTGATTCTGATAAGTTGATTGATAATTGTGTTTTTGTAGATTTTATATGAGACATTAGAGTTCCAAAAAATAAATTTATTGACGTTAAATTTTAATTCGTTTCTTTTGTCGTGAATGTCAATTTTTAAGTCGTTTCTGTGGTCTAAGCATAAATCAAGAAAGGTCGCTGGAGATTGATTGTTGCTGGTTTTAATTAGTTTCAGTTCTTCTGGGTAGATGGTATTGCAAATAGAGCTGAAGTCTTGAAAATTAAAAATTATAATATCGTCAATAAATCGGAAGGCAGAGTGGAGGTTTAAAACGAAATTTCTTTCGAAGAAATGAAGAAAGAGGTTGGCTAGTAAAGATGAGAAATTTGTTCCTTGTGGGATGCCTTTTATTTGTTGAAAAATATTTTCTCCGTTAAAGATAAAGTTATTGAATATGCAGTAGTTGATAAGGTCTTCCCAGAAAGTTAGTGGGATTTTAAAAAGATTTTTAAGATCATAGAAGTAATTCTTTAGTACCTCTTGTAATTTATTTATTGGAATACTTGTGAAAAGATCTTGAAAGTTGTAGGTTTCTATTGTATCAATTTTATTATTATTAAGGAATTCAATTACTTTGTTATTGTTTTTGATAATCCATGTGAAATTTTCCTGCTTAATATGATTTAGGATTGTATTAAGATGTTTTGAAAAAATGGTTCCAGGTTTGTTCATGTAGGTGTTAGTGCCGCAGGTGATATATCTGAATTTAATTGGCTGTTTATGAAATTTTGGATATATAACAATATATGGTAGATTATTATTTGCATCATGGCATTTAATTTTTTGTTAAGAGCTGAAATTTTTTTAATGGTGATAATATTTGATTTATTGCGTTTGTAAGTTTCTGATGATTTTAATTCCTTATCTAAAATTTCAAGATAGAATTTTTTGCAGGTAATTGCAAAGTTGCCTGCCGCTTTATCAATAGGGGTTATGATGAATTGTTCTTGCGGCTCTCTAAGCTCTGTTCTCTAACCCCTATTGATAAAGCGGCCAGAAACTTTGCAATCATCTGCAAAAAATTCAGACTCGCATGAAATTTTATTTCCGATCGGAAAGAAGAAGGAGGTCCAACATAAATGTCCGTTTTTCTTCATTGTGCTGCGAAGCGCAAGACACGTCTTATTATGTAAGCATTCGAGAGCATTCCCGCTGGTTTTGTTTGTTTACTTTCCTAAGTATGAATCTTCAGATTCTTAAAATAAAAAAAGTTTATGACATTGTTTCCAACTGAGCCTCCAACTGCCGGCAGTTCTTCAGGTTACGACAAAGAGCTTCCGAGTAAGTTTTTTCAAAGCCTCGACATTCGGAAAAGTGACCAGAAGCACTACAGGGACTCATTTTAGTGCTTCGCCGCCTAAGAGATGTTGATTTTTTTTTGAAAAACTAATCTGCGACTACTTACATGTCTGTAGGCACTAATTTTTAACTCGCGGAATCAAGAAAAGTCAAAGCGATGCACCGTCTAGTATGATCCTTTAGTGGAGCCTTAAGGGTTTATCCTTTTATTTCGGTAAACAATTTTTGTTTAGTATTTACCACTATCATGCATTCAACGAATTGAAGCAGCGCTTCAACGAGCAATTTGTATTCTCAGAAGCAGTTAAATTGTGTGTTCCTATTTCGTTCCTCTCGAACGCTTTCAGATGGAGCACAATTCCCCATTACTACAGGCAAAGTCCCCTTATTGTATGACTGGGCAGCAAAGGTTAAGGTAAAAGGAATGCGGCAGAACAGGTGCCGTATTGAATTGTTGATCCCTGTAGTATTTCTGGCTTTGCAGTCGATTGTGGGGGGCGATGTATAAAATGTGTGTTTAAAGTAAGCAAGGGATTCTTACTTCATCTCGCCAGCTTGCTCATGGTTCCTTCGAGTTCATGCTCATTGCGTAACATTCTTCACCCTCACACCGATCACGTGATGGCGTGGAAGTACATTAACTCGCTGACTCACCGTCTAATATGGTGCCTTAGAAGAGCCTTGAGGGTTAATTTATCTGTTTTCCATTAGACACTTTTTTTAAAATATTTATCGCCTATAATTATTACTAATAATAAGTGCTTTTATTCTTTTCTGCAGGTTATCCTAGTGTGTGTGCACAGCGGTGCAGAAGCGCAGCTGAACTACGCGAAACAATACATTCCACAGCAAGTTAAGTATGACGATGAGGGACCCGCTTACGGTGGAATTCATTACAAATCCGGCATAAGCAGAGAGCCTTTATCAAACTCGTACGAAAACGCCCGCGAAGCTATTGGCAGCCAACCATATCCGATAACTGGAGGCTCGCCTTACCCCCAGTCGGAACACTTACATCAAACTGGGCCGGTTCCTTCCATCGGTCGTTATCCAGATGAATCCGAAAAAGCTGCTCATTATCAGTTGAAAAATCCCCCACAGGACCATCCTCAAGTGATTTACTATAGGCAGCCTGAATCACACAACAGTTACCATTCGCAAGATCACACATCTCAACCCGAAGAACTCCAGTTAAGTCATGGGGCGGAGCATCACAGGCCATCACACACTTCCATAATCTATCCTCAGCAACCAAGTGTTCCTCGACCATCGCATGCATCTTTAGTTCATCCTCAGCCAGCAGGGCCAGCATACCAAACACCAAAAGTTGCAGACCAAGACTACAAACAAATCTATCCCGTAGCGGAGCATCGACAACCAAATGTTCCTCAACAATCGCACGCAACTTTAATCCATTCTCAGCCATCAGGGCCAGGATACCAAACACCAAAAGTTGCAGACCACGAATCCACCCCTGAATACAAACAACCAGCAGGTCCTCAACCTCCCAATTCTCGAGTGGTTCGAGATCCGAGGCTGCCTCTGTACTTCACAATGTACGAGAAACGCATCATACAAGACCCAGTCGACAAGTACGGCAAGGGTCCTTGGAGGTACCTGACGTACGGGCACGGTATCACGTACGGAAGTAAGGAGCCGGGAAAAGTGTTCGAGAAAGGCTACGGGTACATCCGGGCTCTGGGACGAGACCACTGCAAACTCCCTGAGAACAAGTGTCCGCGAAGTGACGGCGACAAGCCTTTCGAGTACGAAGGAAGAAAGGAACCTTATTTTGGATATCGTCCACATTAAGTCGAATGCCAAAGATTGTTTATTTTGTTACGATATTATTCAGGTGACAGAGGAAATTTTTTTAAAATATATTACTTTTTAGGCTGGCATACTTTCTGTTAATTGCGTGAAGCACAGCTCTACAGGACAGCTATCAAATTTGGAATATGGTTTAGTGATGGTGGTTATTGTGAAAATAACCGGTTTCGGTTATTCAGTTTTTTTCACCTCCGGTTTAACCTGACGGTTGTAACCTCTCAAAATAACCGGTTTTCGGTTGTTTTTTCTATAAAAAACAAGTGCCGTTTGCAGACAAAATTTTTAATTAATATTGTTTTCACAGAAAGTCAATCCATTGGCCAATATTCATCTGTTAATAATGACTCTTTCAGTAATCCTCCAACTAACAGACGGAGTGGTTGTCGTTGATTGGCCTAAGTTGGTGAAATTCAAAACTTCATAACTTGGTAAATTTTAGTTTAATCGAACCTAAAATCGAGCCTATCTTCATATCCGGTTTTTTACCCGATTATTTGATTTTTAAAAATATCCGGTTATAAACGAGACAAAAAAAAAGTAACCGAAAAAAACCGGTTAATCGAAACAAAAAAACTCCCTAATATGGCTACTTCTTGGGTAGTAGATCCTCACTAAGGAAGGGTTTTTCAAAATTTCAGTAAGATTTTTAATTAAAACTTAAAAGAAATGTAATGTTTTTTCTCAATAACTTAGGCGAATAAAGCCTAAAACCTTATCAAGGTACGATATCATACAGACTAGAAGCTCTAACTCTCTTTTTTCTAACTGCATAATTCAGGCATTAACAGTTAGGGATTTTAAGCAAAAAATGTCATTAAAATCATGTCATTAAATAATGTTTCTACAGATAATGTAATTTTTTTATGTATTTTTGGAACACATATTTATAAAATTCAGTGAATAATAAGATAAAGCCATTGTAGACGTTAAAAAAATCTGATAATTTCGCAAGGAAAATTTCATTCGAATTAAATATTTATGTCGATTTATTTTTAGTCTTATCTGAGCATTGTTATTTATTTGAACACGTGACCAAATGGAATGTTGTGATAGATGTCGTTTTTATATTCTCTAGGTTTTAATGGCTTTATAATTTTTTCTTTCTTTTTATTGTTATTGTGTATTATATTGTACTAAATGTTATTGTTAATATTATACGTTTCACTAATGAAAATAATAAAGTATGTTCATAGAATGAATTTTTCTGAATATTTTTGCTAAAGTTAAAGAAATCTGAAGACTTAAAACCGGGAAATATTTTTAAAAAATATTTATCATATAAAAATTTAATGTTGCTTTGGGGAGTCAGCTTCAACAACACTACCTGATTAACTTCAGTTTAATTTGGCATTTCAATTATTAATGCAAATCCAAAGAGTCGAGTTAGAAGAAAATGGTTTATCAATGGAAACGACATGAAAGTTATTATTTTCGGAAGTTGGCCATCGCCAAATTTGTGTTCAATTATGTTCAAATATATTGCCCAAGCAGAAAATGCGCAATTCGTAGCAAAGGATTTTTCTTGCTTATGTATTGCACTGAATGTGCAATTGTATTTATGAAATTGATTGTCCCTCTGAGTCCTAAGATTACTGTAATACTGGATCCTCGAATTACTGGAACGCCAAGGTCCCTTTTTAAAAATAAAATTAATTCCCTATCCCCTCAAAAACCGTAGTGACAGCTTGTATTCTTAATGGGTTGATACACAAAGGAAGACTCTGCTTAGCTGACGGCTATTAGAGGGTTTTATTACAAGGAAATGGGTTCAGCTAAAATGAGAGTAGCCCTGTTCTCTCCGAAGTCCCTCTCGGTGCAACACCCTAACGGGCAAAGCACCCACCTCGGGCATTCAATCAATCACGCTTAACGAAAGGGGGTGGAGATTTGTATGGGTGTTTTGGGGCTTCGTTCTTTGGTTGAGCGGGCGCTTGAGGGTTTCCAGTGTCGAAAGAGTTATGTATGAAAACTTGCAGAGGTAATTTTCTACTAATTGATCTTCCCTCAATCGTCGATTTACATTTATGGTGGATTTTTAAAATGACCGTAAGGATTTACACAGCGTGTTTCCATTAGTCCTGTCAACGAAGGGTTTGAAAAAATCATTAAATCATATGGTTTTGAAAAATGGTACACATGTTCGTGAGGGGCTTCCGATGAACATACTAAAAGTCCTCGGTCTTGGGGGGTGAGCTCACGTCGCCATCATGGATTTCATTCCCCCTTTTTTAGTTTACCCTGAATATCTCGAAAAGTATTCAATTTTCAAATTACAAATTTGGTGATCGACTATTCCAGTGGGAGACAATTTCAATGCTGTCCTCGATCTTGTTTCGTGGAACTGAGCTTTATAAAATTAGATTCGAATGAAGACAGATATGATCTCATGTCTGGAGCTGCGTCAAGATGACGGCGATACTTGCTCTTACCATACGCTGAAGACGAGCATGTTCCTTTCACAAATTCTGTGATCGTGTAAGGTATGGAATATTCTTTTGGTTTAGCACTAAGTTCTTGGCACTCCTCTTTCACTGTTACCAAGGAAGGTTTCGGAACCGCATGAGTTTCAGTTTCCAAGTGAATTTTTAGAAACAAAATTCCATAACTTTCTCTCGTCTTAATCCCTTATGCTTTCCGCCATTACCAACATTATTTTCACGTACCCCAAATCGATCAGCGAATCCCCAGGGGTATTAAAATCCAATTTTTGACTGTGGTGAAGAAATTGAATCAATGATTCAAGTCCATATAGTTAAAGGTTGAGTTGGCGCAAAATAGCATCTTGCCACAAGACGCGACAAAAATAATTGAGCTACACTTCTTTCCGTTTTGGGAGGTCTAGACACTGATTAACTTTTGCAGCTTTGTATCTGAAATAATTTGTAAATTTGTGTTTATGCTATTAAGTTATATTACATTACATTACACTACGACACACTTCTGATCCCAGAGATGAAAAAAAACATAAGAAAGGAACAATTCGGATCCGCGCCGTAGATTTTTCGTGAAAATGTCGGGATAAAATCATAAAACAAGTGTTTCGTATAGATATGTAATTTAATTATTAATCTCTTTAATACAATATTTACACAGAGTAATATAATGGTTACAGAAAAGATAAACCACAAACTACCACAGACCCTTGCTACATGCGATAAACCTGTGATTTACCTTTTCTGTAACCATTATACTACTCTGTGTAAATATTGTATTAAAGAGATTGATAATTAAACTACATATTAATACGAAACACTTGTTTTATGATTTTATCCCGACGTTTTCACGAAAAATCTACGGCGCGGACCCGAACTGCGCCTTTCTTAGGTTTTATTTAGAGTATATTTTGTTGCTGCCTTCTGTTGACAGTAAATAGAACTACATTTCGCGTATGCGCAGTAAAACATTATTTACTACAAATACTCATATTTCACTTAATATTCAAATTTTGGATTCAAATTTTAATAAAATGTTTCTTTTACGTATTGTCAAGTATTCTGTAAGTTTCGTACGATTCGAAAGAAAACTCTGCGTGTTATAATAAAAAAAACATACGGAGTTTGAAATTTTCAATTGAATACCGATTTTTACTTATATTCTGATAAATATTCTTATTGTCTCACTTTGGGTCGTAATAATACTCCTCAAGTTCTTTAAAATGACACCAGAACCAACCTTCTAGCTAAACGCGTTTCCACGCTCTACTTATTTATAACCTTACATAAAGCCAATTCATAACAATCACGCGCATGCGCCTACACTGTACGATGACGTCACAGGCAAAACAAATACTAGGCGGGAAACTCTTACAGATATGATCTATCCTTTGTGGAGTCAATCTTTCTTTTCCCATTATTAGTCTGATGTTATTTTGCCACACAAGAAAGTTCGACCGACTATCACTGTAACGGAAAGAAGTAAACGTCAAAATCTCCGGTTTGCAGTTTGGATGAGTGTGCGTAGAAACTATATTGAGCAAAAAAGTATTACATAGAATAATAATAATACGTAGAATAATAATAAACCGTAAAATAAAAGTATGAAAACAAATTAAATACATAAAAATAATAAATCCAAGTAATTATAGAAAGAGACATACTAAATACCAAGCGCTATAGAATAATGATAGAACATTTTAAAGAAAAGAACAAAAGAGAAAACATTACAAACAAACTCGTTAGGCCTGTCTTGTTACTGGGAGGATAGCGTTCTCAATGTCCGAATCACTGTCTGAAAAATGACTGTCGATTCCAGGGACCAATTTAAACAAACTATTAAATTATATGGCTGTAATATTATTTTTATAATTGTAAAAGGAAGCAATGCCAACACGCAGCAACCAGTGGAATTTTGTGTATCGTCAAGTGTCGTCCGCCGCTATGTACAGGATGGAGCTGCTTCGCGGTGGCCACCGTACAATCGATTCCACCGTGTGGTTTCGGTTAGGGCGGGATAGACTTTACTTGTACCGCCAGGGGTATGCGAAGAAAAGGTTGGGAACCTCTGTGCTAAGGCTGTCTTCGCGAAAAGATGAAGCGAAGGGCTCCACCGAAACCAAATTTTTGGGGTAGAAAAAAGTTGGGGATGACTACAAAATTTCATATGATTGTTACAGACATATTCTTCTACGACTAGTTGAAAGCCGTCTTTTTATAAAAATTTTACGATGATAAAAATAAATACGCAAAGAGGGATGTAATTAATAATTAAAAATGTACAATTTTTGTTGGAAAAAAGATTTAACTGCTTAGAAACTTTGTGGCGATCTACGGAGTACCTTTTCCCGCAATATATTGCATTATTTTGTTTGAATTTATACTTCATTATAATTAGAAACGGAATAAACGATTCCTAATGCAGTAGTATGTCCCCCGCATTCACTAGGAGACGCTACAGGTCTTTCGGCGCAGAAATGAAATATTCAGAATTTGGCCGTTTTTCCCTTTCCCTCAGCGCCATCTCTTGGGAAAAGGCATTTTTAAAATTCTAGGAGGCGAGCCTTAAGGGAATATAATTACCTAATATTTACGACAACAAAAAGCTTTCCTTCATGAAAAAATAGATTGAAAGCAGTAACGTCAAAGAAACGGCGTCTGCCCTCGTCAAAGTGACGGTATAGTTGCATACATTAATGCATCAAAAGGCGGACCGATTATTTTCAGACGGAGTTATCTGCAGAATCGGCGATGTTTTTTCTCGGCAAATGTAGTTCAAAACAACTCGTATTCGCAACTTCCTTCAAAAAATTAGGTTGCTTTTTTATCATTCTTTGCAATCCGAGGAGGGGAATATTTTTAATCACGAGGAAAGGGACGAGATAAAAGTTTAATTAAACACGTTAGATGGTGTGACATCATTTCAGTTAGGTCGATCATTATCGCCGAAAACGGACAATTTTTTTAGACAGGA
>BGPR01005320.1:79728-95565 GCA_013235015.1 Araneus ventricosus
TCTTTTAGCTTCTCTTCGATAGGAGCCTAAAAATGTGCTCGTTGTAATGCTGGTATCTTTCTTAATACTATTAATATTGAACCGAATTTTTATATGAGTTGCCTTATATGTCTGGCTTTACAGTTGTCAAAGAAAATTTATGCTATGTTTTGCACATGCGCAGTAAAAAATTATTTACTAAAAATGCTTTATATTTTCGGTTGTATTGAAATTTTTTGTCCCAAATTTTTACACAATGCTTTTGAAATATATTGTCATTTTTCTGTAAGTTTCGTATATTGTAACTAAAAACTGGGCATGTTATAAGCAAAAAACAGGCAGGAAAATTTGGGATTTCTTAAGAAAACCATTATATCTTCCTAAATATATGTGCTGAGTTTACGAAAATTACTGTAAATATTATACGCATTAAACATAACCATTTCTGAAAGTTTGAGTATTCTGTTATCAGTAATCTGTGAAGCGGAGTGGGCCAATTTTTTTTTTCTTCATCAGTTTGTAGATGGTCCCCTTATTGCCGTTAGGACCGAATCTTCAATGTAAAATGTGAGTTACAGTCTATTCTTGACATGTTCAAAGTTTAAGGGTAGTCAGTTAATCTTTTCTGGAGAAATTCTAAAAAATGGGAATATATATATATGATGAAAATGTTATTTGAGTTTTAATGGCTTAAAAAAATATATATTGTTTTTTGTCTATATTTTTGCCATTGTGTCTTGATCGTTTTTGAGTTGTTATCTTATGTTTCTAGTTTGTTCTGATATATATATATATATATATATATATATATATATATATATATACAGTATAAATCGTAAAATGAGAGAGTATAAAATGTGAAACGCAATAAAAGCTAAAAGCACAATAACGTTTCTTCAGGGGATGAAGTTATTGTGAATTGATAAATATAAAAGTTTGACATTTTCTTGCAATCAGTTACGCCGTAAGGCCTGAAACACTGGTTTTCATCCCTAATGTTCAAACCAAACCAAAAAACAGAGAGAGGAGTTTTGAATAATTAAAACAGAAGTACGATGTGATAACATTAGAGAAAAGTAAGAATCAATATTTTACGTACCAGAAATGATTTGAAAATAATTTACAATGTATATTCATTCATCTTCAAGAATATTTATAATTTAATTTTCAAATGTAGATCTGTGTAAATTCTAACAGTGATAATTACATCGTCCTCCATACGTATTACATATTTTTTATTTCATAAATTTATTCAAAGTAACAATTAAAACCAAATCTTAATTTAATAATATCCATAATTTCTTCAATAAATTAAACATTTCTCTATTCTAAAAATACTCCAGTGGTGTCAATGAGAATTTTCGTGACATTTCCTCTTATTCAACATGTACAAATACCGAAATCATTTTTTCATTTCAGAGCATATAAATGACGTTGCGAGTAGGGGTGGCGGTTATTGCGAAAATAACCCGTTTTCGGTTATTCAGGGTTTCTTTTCACCTCCGGTTTAACTGGCTGTTATAACTGCTCAAAATAACCGGTTTTTTCGATGTTATTTTATATAAAAAACAAACTCCATTTCTAGACAAAATTTCTTATTAATGTTCTTTTCACAGGAAATAAATCCATTGGCCAATATTTATCTGTTCATAAAGATTCTTTCAGTAATCCGCCAGCCAATAAACCCCTCGAAGAAGCCGTTGTCGTTGATTGGCCTAAGATGATGAAATTCAAAGCTTCATAACTTGGTAAATTTTAGTCTAATCGAACCTAAAATCAAGCCGATCTTCCGATCCTGTCAATTGGAAGATATTCCCGATTATTGGATTTTAAAACCAATTAATTAGTGTACTTTATTATTGGATTTAAAAAAATAACCGAAAAAACCGGTTAACCGAAACAAAAAAGCCGGTTTACGGTTAAAACCGGTAGGTTTTTCCCATCCCGAGTTGCGAGGTAACGAGGCCTCTCAGAACGGAAGTCGTCTAAGAATAGTGCCCGGGGCATCTGTAACCTCTCCCCCATCCGTTGCTACGCCACTGCTTTGAACTTCAAAATGTACAATTCTTCCGGTGTGAAAGGAGCTATTAGATTATTAGCTATAGGTTTATTATATTAAACCAATAAGTAGAATACTGTTACAAACATGGAAAGTCGCTTCCCAGCAATGCGAGTCTTATGGTTGGGAAGGAAGTTTTACAGGGGTAAGTATGAGGTGATGGGCATCGGCCTTTCCGTAACCCCTGACCTTGGCGACCATTTTGGCGACTTGGCGACAAATAGATGATTCCAGAAAATGCGACCCTTTTCTCGATATCTCTATTAGGAAGGTTGAATATGCGAGAAAACCCCATGTGACGTCACCGCCTGTCGGAGAGAGTATATAAGGACTGCGTTTGGATCAGAGTGGAGTAGTGTTGATCTATTGGGAACGACTTTAGAGTTTCGTCCGCAGTGCGAGCTAGGAGGCTGGTGAGATGAGCGCTATTGAAAGTGCTGTTATTGTCGTTACTAGTTATTTGCTGACTGTTTGTGTTGCTAAATATCTGAGTTCTGAACTGTTATTACCTGTGAATTGATGTCTGTTTACATTGGTAATCCGTGCAAGAACTATTGTTTCCTGTACCTGTACTACGTGTTTTCCTGCATAGTTGTGAATAAACCTTCATTCTCCATTATCCTGCGTGTTGGACTGTTTACACCATACCCAACAGAAAGACTTTTGTAACAATACAATATTGGTTTAATATAAGAAAACTATAGCTAATGAATCTAATAGCTCCTTAAACGCTATGTGCAAATAAGCAAACATCACTTATTCAAAAATATAAATATTGTCACGAGACTATAAATTATTTGTCTCATATTATCTATAACAGAGGCTCCCAACCTGTGGTACGCGTACCCTTGGGGGTACGCGGGGTACCAGTTAGGAGTACGAAAAAGTGATCTTGGTAATGGCGGAAAACACAAAACATAAGAATATTCTAGAATTTCGTTTTCCCAAGTCTATATGAAAAATGAAAGTGAAAATTGTAAGAGTAGACAATTAATGAAATAAGAAAAAAAGGAAGAAATATATTAATATGTAATAATTCAGTCGATGTTAGCTCTTATTACAAGTGAATGGGAAATTATTCTAACGCTGTTTTCATTTATATTGACGTTGAATTAATAATATTTTAAAAAATGGAATAAAATGAAGAGTCAAAAATAAATCCTACGTGTCTTATTAAGTTCGCTAGAGTGACAATTAAGCTAACCTAAGGCCTTGGCGTTATTAATACAAAACTTTTTTTGTGCTGAGAGATGTTTAGGAAGGGATATAACAGAAGGAGACACTCAAAAATATGAATATTAATAAAGGGGTACGCGAGTGAAAAAAGATTGGGAACCCCTGATCGTTGAATTTAGCGTTGAAGTTAAAAAAATATTAAGTATAACTTAACTAATAATGTGAAACATCTCGCTATTTCAAGATTAATGTTATGTTTTTTTATGCTTAAGTGTTACTGTTTAGGTTTTTGCGTTAGTGTTTGATTTTTTAAAATGTTTAATGTATTTTTAAAATTACTACTAATATCCATTTATGATCCACAAATTAGTATTGCATTCAGATGATCAATACGCCTCATATACCTGTGAGAGGCCGTCTGTAAAACGAAATCTTGTGTCTATGTAACTGTTGTACTCATTGTATGTGTTTCGGGGGGATCAGTAAAGATTCTACTACGCACACCCACCCAAACTGCAAACCGGAGATCTCTATCTCTTGAGTCTGGAGGAAAGTAAAATAAAGTATTAACTGGCCTTCTGAACAGGCCAGTGTAACCGAAGACTCTCCACGAGAAGGCAAGTATGAATTAGAAAACTTGAAAATGCACTCTCAGAATGCGTGATGAATCAGACCGGGATGAAATTTGAGCTGCAATATTCTTAAGAATCATACGATCGAGTTGTTTACAATAAAATATGCTCCATCCAAAGATTTTAAGGAACAAGTAAAACAACGTGAGATTGCATATATATAAAACAACTAATCTAAGAAGCATTAAATGAAAGCAACTTTCGAATTCAAAAATCTCTTTTCGGAATGGCTACATAAGCTGCTGTATCCGATATAATTCGTATTTCATTCATTTTGGGGCTGTTTCGGATGTTTCGCTCATTTCTATTGCAGTGAAACTAAGTAGTAAGAAACTAGCTGACAGACACTAAAACTCTCGTTCTAGTGTCTGTTCTTCGGACATTATGCACGAGGGCGGTCCGATAATGAAGGTACAGGTGGCTGGCGTACAAAGCACGCTGGTGCAATATTGGCGCAAGTTGAATCACTCGATATTCTTAGGAGGAGTGTCTTAAGTCAGACTAAAGTGTCGTTTCATTCAAGACATAATTGAGCTTCCGGGAAGCAAAGAAACATGGCGTGTCGCATTGCAGAATCTGCAAAGTATGAGATAAGCGCAGTTGTCAGATTTTTGCAAGTCGAAGGAGTTCATCAGAGCGGAGTTCATCGCAGATTGCAGGGTGTTTAAGGGCCGAACGCTCTATGCCGAAAAGAAGTCAACTTTTTTTATGCCAAAAACTTAAAGATAGACGGACGGAGAAGAAAACAGACAGACCAAGGACTTCACACACGGATGACCACTGCTCAAAAGTCGAACTTTGATTAAGGAAGATCGTCGCATTAATGTGCGTGAAATTCCTGAAGTGATTGGAATTCCTAAGAGTCATTCTTGGAAAAAAAATTCATGAAATCGTATGCGACTTAAACTTACACAAAGTTTCGACTCTCTGGAATACTTCGAGCAACTTGACAAACAGCAGTACTATGAAGGGATGTTTGTTATCGGGTCGCCCTCGTATATACAGGGTGATTATAAAAAAAAACTTTCTCGAAGCATACCGTTCTAGGGAACGGAAGAAAGTTTTGAATGTAGGTTATAAGGTATTTGCTCCATAATGACGTGAAAAACAATAGACCATATTTCACAGTTACGGTTGCAGTGAAAAGTTGAGAAATTTAAAAACTGCAACAACTTTATTTTAAAAGGAAAATAACTCACGGTAAAAAACTTAAAATGGAGTTGAAACGGTATTTTTAGTACGAAAAATAGCGGCGTTTGGCAGAGACGAAGAGAAAAGTGAAAACAACCAATAAAAGACAGAGAAGTAAAGCTAACATTTTAATGTCTCACAAATTTTATACGCGTCCGCCCTAACACAGGATGACACTCTGCATGCGGCAGACGGTGGATAGCATTGAAGCACGTACCATGTGAAGAGGAATCTGTTTAATCTCCTGCTGGATGTCATCTTTCAAATCAGACACAGTTTAATGATTTGATGCTTACACTTTAGACTTCAGGTATCCCATCTTGGCTGCCATGGGAACACGAAATGGCGGGAGATTATTCTGTCACCAAAGTGATGCGTTAACAAGCGAGGTCTCTGTTTGAACTCGACCTTTCGGCATTTCGTCTGTTTGCAAATTTATTTGTTACGCAGTCACGACCAAATGCTTCTTTTGATTTTCTTCAGATTTTGCCTAAATATTCCTTGAAGCAATAAAAATCGACGTATATGCAAGAAATTAAATTTTTGTTTATCCGTTTCAGGATGGTGGCCTTTTTAATGTTTTGGTGAGCCAATGGCGAGTTTGGCATCATTAAAACATTTGAACCATTTTGGTAGTGGAGAGAGATTTAATTATAATTTCGTTAATACTGATAAAAAGCAGACATTTAATTGCAATTTCGTTAATAATGATGAATGCAAAGATTTGTGTGAATAATTCTCATTGGAAAAAAGAGATAAGATCACACTTCGATATTGTGTTCCATGCCTTTTCCCTGTTTAGTTCCATTTAATCTTATTTTTCTCTTTTCTTATTTGAATTTTCAACGATTCTTCCCAAAAGGTCCATGTTATAAAAATTTGAATACTCCGCTCTCGAGCGTAGAATCTCCTGCAACCTTGTTCTCGTACATTTTTTATGTAACTTAATTAATAGGTTAATGTATTTGTTGTGTAAATACATGGAGTAAAATTAGTATATTGATTAATAGTGTAATATTGATTGGTTTAAGAGTGTAAATATAGCTCTGCATACTATATTTACAAAGCTGTTGTAAATATAGCTTTGTAAGGTTATGGAGGCAAAGAAATCACCTCGACTGACTAATTATGATGTATGTTGTCCCTGGAAACAATATTCTCTTCAAAATGTTGCTGTTGTTGTTTCTTATTCCACTTGTTCTAGTCCTCCGCTAGACCAAGTCCAAGAGTCCGCTCGCACACAGAAAATTGCAGAATCCAATACTATAGGCGAACGACTCATGGTAAAGGAAGAGAGTGCAGCTTCTGTTGGCGCTAGACCTTGGACGCCCGAGGGAAGAAGTCTGCCTTTGTCCATTGCCCTGATTCTTCAGCTGGGTATAATGGAATGGCCTTCACGCCTTGGGTGACCCTGCCAGGAAAAAAACTCCAGACTTACATCGCCCATTCAACCCAGGGCCACCACCCCCGCCGCGATGAGGCAGCATAATAGGACTTGGGGGAGACTCTTCAAAATGAATGACAGCATTTGATAAGCCTTTAAAAATGTAGAGATGATCTTACATTTTATTTTTCTTTTGGCGCGGGGTCTGCTATCACAGAACTAACTAGCACAGTAGACTCCGCTTAATGCGATCGCGGTTAATGTTATCATTCGCTTTATATTGTCGAAAACCTCTAGACCACAACCAGCGTATTCAAATGTGCACAAAATTATTCGTTTAGAGTGTTCTCTACATCGTTTAATGTTATCAGTTTTGAAGTAGAGAATTGACCGATTCCTCATTTTCAAACAGCTTTAACTATTGACGTTCGTAAAATGTTTCTCTCCACTTGTAAGGAAACATTTGGGAGCCACTTTCCCCACACATCCCAAGAATTTCGGGGTTTATTTTTCATGACCTTTCTTTGAAGGTCGTCCATTTAGTGGGCAGGGGCGTAACTGTCGGTAATTGTCATTGAACCTCTTGAAGGTATGCAAAAGGAAGATTATGAAGAGTGGATGTCCATTGACGAGGACATTCCAGTAGCTGCCACACTAACAGACTTGGACATTTGCCAAGCAATAAAAGTTGATGATTCCGACAGGGACGAATGCGTTGAATAACACCCTCCAACGAACGCCGAAATGAGGCAAGCTCTTGATATTTTGAAACGCGGCGTGCACCATCCTTCAGCAAATTTTAAAAAACAAGACGAGTACGAAAAACATATAATTGTACTGTTAAGGAATAATTGTCGTCTAGCAACAATTTATGAATTTTTTTAATTGTTATTTTTTAAATAAATTATAGATAACCCTGAGATAAGTGGGGTTTTTTTTTCTTCTTGTTTCTTTTCCCTTGATGTGATGAAAATATAGTTGATTTTACCCAATTCGGTTATTGTTATCAATCGGTTAATGTTATCAAAATTCTTAAATCCTGAAGTGCTATTTAATCCGAAGTGGTCACATTAAGCGGAGTCTACTGTATTCAAAAAACGATTAATTCCTAGATTTTTTTTTAAATTCAGCTTTTCAATATCTTTTGAACTTTATTTATTTTCATTATATGAAGGCCTGGGCTCATTACCCTACAAGCACAAGATATTTTACAATATCATCCAGATATTGTTCCGATTTTCTGGTTGCCTAGAAAAATTATGGAGAGATCGTTGCAATAATGTAGAGTATCTTGTGTTAATAGGGTAGTTTCAGTGGTCGCTTAGTATTAACAGCCAGGGCCATCTTATCCAATGGGCTAATTGGGCTGTGGCCTAGGGGCACCATGGATTCAAAGGCAACTAAATATTTACAATACTAATTTTAATTAAATTTTGAACCAAAATGCGTCTTTAAAAAAGTCTCAATGTGTTAAATGTAAAGATATGATTAGGGGTTGTCACTAGACAGTCATCGATTTTGTGTTGTTACCAGGGGTGGCACAAAAGGGGGGACCAGGCCCACCGTAGGGAAAATATTTGTACGGGGTAATCAAATGTAGTTGATAAATAATAATCTGGCGAAAATTTGACACCAATTTCATTACACTCGTCCCCCCCTGTCGGGTAAATCGTGCCCCCCCTTTCGAGGAAATCGGGCTCCTGTCGGGCAAATCGGGCCCCAGTCGGGCTAACTATAGCGCCATTCCTGGATGTTACATAAATATGTCTCTACCATTTCAAAAAATATTCATACAGAGACAAACAGTGAAAAATCCTAAATCATGCGTGTAATAGAAGTTACTTACAAAACTAACTTACTCGTAAAATCCTGAAAAGATGCTGATTTGCAAAATTGTAAAGCGTTAATCAGAGAACAGATTATCTTGTGATTTATTTTTTGCTCATCAATTATTGTACAGGGTAGGTATTCTCGTTTAGCCACAGGCTCTCGAATTCCTAGTTACGGTTCTAATGGGGCCCCAAATTACTCTATCCCAGGGCGATAAAAATTTGTTAAGACGGCCCTGTTAACAGCAAGGAATTTCGCAAACTTAAAAAAGAAGTTCCAAGTCTCTCTCCGCAGTACCGCTATTAACCAACAGATGGCGCCAGATGTACGCCATTCGGATGAGCCAAACGTGTTTATCGCAGCTGTAAAGAAGAAAAACGAAGGCATCTCATCCAGAGGAAAACGGACGCCTCTTGCGCCCGAGGCGAGAGGAAAAACTGGACCCGAATTTATTACAAGGAAAATTGTCGTACACCTACAAAAGGAAAATCCGTTGATCACTCACGTGAATTTCGAATTCGGGCTTCATTCTGCGAGGTGCCATCCCAGCAGGTAAGGACTCATCCTCTCTCTTCGAATTCAAATCTTCAGGAGGTTACTTTCGATTCGTCCCTTATTTTCCCAGTGGCTCTGACTCAGTCACTGGATTAAGAAGTAATTAAATGAAATATTATGCAGTTACAGTGAAGCACCCTTTATACGTCTCTCGAAGGCTATATGAATCAAAAGACGCGTGTTCGAAATTTTAATAAATGACTTTAATCAAATCAAATTGAATGAAAATTCATTCCAAAGTAATAATTTTAAAGTCTTTCTCAAGATGGTACCAGTATACTAAATAATACGGAAACGAACAGCGAAAATTTTAAATGAGACCTGTATGATAAGAGTGAGAAAATTCATACCTTTAATGCAAATCTCGAATACTAATTGTAGATTTCCCATTTTATACTGTTTATGCGCATGCAGGTAGGCCTTCATTTGGAATGGAAGGGGGGGGGGGAAGATGTTACCCCTCTCCCCTGCTTTCTAAGAAAAGTTTCCGCCTCAGTAGGAAAGGGAAAATAATGACCGAAGCAGAAAATTTTCGAATTCGAATTTAGAATTTCGTTCACACTTTGCGTCGTATGAACGAAGCACTTAATAATTACAATGAATACGAATGAATCGGAACTGTGATGGAGCATTCTATAAATGAGAAACGTATCAACGGTGCTTTACTGAATGTCTATAAAATGTATTCTACCTAGAGGTATTTTAGAAATTAAACTAAGCCACTTCCCTTAACCCTTTCTGAGGCCGTGGGAAGAATACTTCCCACCAAACTCATCCATTTTTAAATGCAATTTTTAAGGTTGGCGTAAGTTCTCGCCAATTTTTTTGATGAAACAAAAACATTCATGTTCCAGTTTCTTATCTCAAACCTAAACAAAGTGTCTTGACTTGATAAATAATTATTAATTAATAAAATTAATTAACAAAAATTTATGGCGTCCAATAAGCTGAATGAATTTCTTTCCTTAAATTAACCTCAATCCCAAAGTTATTTTATTATACCACGACTAGAAAAAAAAATGCCCTTTCTTAGGGTAAAAACGGTTCACATCAGAGTGTTTTTTTATCTTTTTAAAATTTCATTTTGTAGTTAAGATCATGACAATTTCTTGCCAGAGAGCATCCCTAAGGGAGGACAACCGGGCAAGTGTCGAGGCCGGATGATCAAATAGGCAAAGTAGGGGCCCGCAACTTTGGGGACCCCCGATATTTTTTTACGGTATTTGTAAAGTAATTTCATTTTGCGCTTTCATTTAATTTACAAAGACCGTGCGCTCGAACTTATTCAAATTAAATACAACTATCGTTTAAATTTGGAATATTATTCTAACAATGTTTTTGATTAACCCTTTAACAACATACATGTGTCGAATTATCGCATTTTTAGTCTTATTAACTAAAATTTAGTCATTAATTAGTTTTGCAATTTGACACAAAAATTACGGAGAATACTTAGACATCTCAATTATTCTATGCCTTCTGAGATGATTGAAAACGACAGCCCTTTTCTAAACAGAAGGGGTCGGGTTATTAGAAAGCAAAGAAAATGAAACTCTTAAGGGGTTATTAATATTTCTTACAAATTTTATATCATGTCATTTCATAATTCAAACAGAATATGTTTCTTTATAATTAAAAAAAATGTACGAGCCTATGATGAAATATTATGCAGATTATGTTGAAAGAAAGTCTCGTCATTTCTATACTATTTTGTCGAAAATTACATTTTAATTTTGCATTATTTTGTACCGCGATATACTGAAGCCAACTCTCTTGAAAGTGATCCGCAATTAAATGTTTTGCTAATTCCACTTGTCAAAAATTGCAACTTAAAACTGCTTTCATAGAGATTAAATTTAAATCAATACAAATATTTTTTTAAGATTTAAATTTATGCTTGATAATAATTAGGTAAGCTCGTCAAAGTTTCGTCAACCTTTAAAACACTCGCCAAAAGTCTGCCATCTTGGATGGCCACAAGAAGTTAGAAAAGCCTTAAATTTTCGCCTTTTTTAGGTTACAATAGAAGTTTTTTGATTTCCACATTTGGCGAGCAATCACCAAGTAAATTCAACTTAGGAGATCGCGCCACAATAAGTATAGCCACCCTAATAAATGTAGACTAAGTCTAGCGAATTGTTAAATTTGCTTAAATTAAAGCAATTAAATAAATAAATAAATAAAGTTATATAATTCCTAATAAAATATATGTTGTAAGTTAAATATTACTATTAGTAAATAAATTATGTATGACTGTTAGTATGTGAATAAAGGTTACTTTCTTGTATCAAGTATTAAATACTTCAATCACTGGAAGTCCCACTCCCTATTTGTGCCAACGGCCGTTGCTCGAAACTTTTGTGTTAAATAATAATTCCGAGTGAAGCGATTATCAGAGAAGAAAGAAATGTTTCAGGACTCATACTCATCTTCGATCTAAAATTTCAAAGCAATATTGAGTTGCGTCATTGTTCCAATCAAGGTTAGACCAGTGGTTTTCTAAATTGGAAAACCAATTTCTTAAAGCAAAAATATTTTCTGACTCCCAAATTCACACCAACATGCAATGTAGGAAACCAAGAATGCCATGTATCATTTCTTCTTCGTCTCCTCACAAATAATGCGTTCCTTAGTTTTTATTCTTTTTAATCCAACATTTGATTGCTTTATTTATTTTATGTATTTTATTTACTGATTGATTTTGCTTTGACTTGTTTCATTTCCAGTTTATGAGAACTTACATCTTTCTGAGTTATTCTTTTAGTTCAAGATGAAAATCCCATTGATTTAAACAGCCATTTTAGGCAACTGTTTGTGGTCCAATGTAGCAGACAACATAAAAAAAATCCCCTCATTTTACCTTTAAACTATTTTAATAAAATAATTATAGTCAATTGTAGCCAAACAAATTTCACATCTGAGGATATAATAACATATTTGCCTACTTATTTTAAAACGAGTAAAGTCTTTTTGTCTTGTGTTAAAATACTCGTAATTAATTGATGTTACATAAATCTTAATACTTTGTCTCTCACTGTAACCACGTAGCGTTTGACCTTAAAAATGATTACATAAGCCACATTTACATCTTTTCAACATAATTTGCCTATTTTGTGACCCAAATACTTAATAGAATCGAAGTTACGATACTGTGATTTTTGTAACAAATAATAAAATATATATGTTTGTAGAATTATTAATTCCAAAAGAATTATTAAAATATTTTAAGAAAAGATATTTAATTAGTTGAAAAAAATCGTTTTGCCAGAAAAGAAAATTAATTTAAAATTATCGTTTGGCCGTAAACGAAATTAATTAAACAAATCTTTTGGCATCACTTCTTTTCCGAAAGTTAAAAATTAGAGGGGCAACACTATATTTGTAGTACCCCATGTGCTCCCTTTATTGCTCCACAGGAGGAATGGGGGTTCCTATTATTTTATTTTACTACTCAACGACACAAATCGGCTGGTGTGCATCGGGACTTATCCTCGCTACTTCACTGTCGGTTCTCGTTAGTTAGTTATATTAACGTCCCGTTTTGAAGCAACACGAGGGCTATTTAGGGACTTATCTCGTCATTTTGAACCGCGGTCAGATGACGAGGACGGTGCTTAAACTGGCATAACCCCCCCTCTCCAAGCTTCCGCACCAAGCCAGCGGGAGGGTGTTTGACCCCTTACGTATAATTTAGCGTGCAACAGGCCCAATACACGGCGGATCTTTGGTGGAATCGGGTTTCGAACCTGGAACCCTCTGGCTCCGCGGTCGACACCTTACCACTAGGCCACCGCTGGCGGCTCTTCGTCAAAATGATGTCCTCACACTCGCTTGGAACGAGTGCCGAGCTGTTCGCAAACCGTCCGGCTCGCACGCCCCATAACATTGCATTCATATGGTTAAAATGATTGTATTGTACTTGCGTTCTACAGCATATGCGTACAAGTCATTAACTACCGATGAATGATCTTTTGACTGATCGTGTGACTGATAAAAACAAGTTATGAGAGAGGTTACAACGATGTTAACCGCGAGATTTTATAAAATTTGACACGTCCTTGAATAAAATTTGGATCGATTTGAATCATTTCCACATTATGTGCCTTATTAGAGATATCAATTGTTATTCAATGACAGATAAAAATATACGAGGAAAAACATGGAAATGATATTTCTTCTCACGTATATCATCTCATAAATTCTGCCATATATTCATCTCAGAAATAATAGCAGACCTACATTAATCACTATCTGACCTTTCGATGCTGGAAGAATGACTGATTAGTCGTTAATAATTTGTAAGCAAATGCAACACCTGTTCAAATGAAGTGGCTGCTCCATGGTCCTGCGAAAACCTGGAGCGAGTCCCGCTGTCCGGGCTTTAAGTGTCTCTTTAGCGGGCAGTGCGGACTTCTTTCTACCCTCGGTGAGACCTTCTCTGTTCGAGGCTGCGACCGTCAGCGAGTTCTTGTGAGTTCAGGGCTTCTTCTCCAAGACCACCTCCGCCGAATGTGGGTTAAGGACAGGCCGGAGTTGCCCTCCGCTCATTCCTGAAGCAGAAATCTAATGGGCAATGCAGGGATCAGATAAGGGTTCGTCTAACAACAGAGTTTGGGGCATTCGGACTCTATGAACTGTGAATAGAATGGAAATTTAAGTGTTGGGACTACTACTCGCAGAGTCTAAAAACTGAAATGGAGAAGATGATGTGAGAGAGAAAAAAAGAAATCGCGTATATGCGCATTCACTTATCAAAGTATCAAGTACATTCAAAAGATAAAAAAAAGCTGTAATATTGATTTGAGAATTGCGACTTGCAGTTGTGATATTTCGCTCACCCGCACCACACTAATTCATAAGAGAAATGGCCCCTTCTACGCATGCGTTAGTGCCTGTCAGACATAATATTCAATAATTGCACGAAAGCTCGTTTTATTTAAATTAGTGGTGTGAAAGAGAATAACTTGCGTACAGTGTCAGTTGCGTACAAGTAATCAACTGTCAATCAATGAGCTGTGACGGTCGGTTGTGTGACTGAGAAGGATGAGTCTTCTACATGTATTATTAAATGGGAAATGAAATCTACTGTCGACAGAAAAAATGCTAATCGAAGATTTGAACTTTACAATTATACACGTGGATGTCATTGATGTGTTAACTAATTCAAGAAAAATTCTCTTAGACTTATATAATATACTCTAAAATACCGATAACTTTAATTTCTAGATAAACAAATTTTCGATTATTTCTTCCCGCTTTGCCAAATCTTCTTGCAAATAACTATAATCTCTATCAAACCTGCACGAATCTCTGACTGCACACGTCTTGTCGATGACCAACAGATGATTGATCAGGCGTCAATGGCTCGTACGCAAATGCTGCTGTTCGCAAGTGTCACAGCGCCGAATAATTCCACCCAAAGAGTTTCGGTTGAAACATTCTCAGTGTTCTTTTCCGCGGAGTAATGCATCCAGAAATAAGTTGGTGTAAGCGGACTTCGGACCGACTTGGATACATCTGAGACTTATTGCGCGCACCGTACTGCCATAGAATTTTCGGGGTTTTGAAATTGTTACAGTGTGTTGTTTTCTTTCTGAAAACAAGACATTCCGAAGATATGATTGGGATGACGGAATAGACTACCGAAAAGTGGGAGGTGCGGTCGCATTAAGAATGACTGCTGCGTCCATGCGTTCCGTTTCCAACAGGACCATCCCGTTGTCCGCATGGCTTGTCGAGCATTGATACGGGACGTTTAAGTACTAAATAAATAAAACATGAAAAAGTGGGTAAGGAAAGCTTTATTTTACTTTGATAAAGCATCAATAAATTTTAAGCAATCTAACTAAAGGAACGCATAGAATAATAAAAGAAACGCAAGGCTGGTCCTTTTTAGCCCAGCCATTATTTTGAAGGTGATTTTACTTTCTAAATTATATCAATTTCTTCTTTCACATATATATGAAATTGGGCGCAAATCATTTTAAAATTACAACGGCAATACAAAATTGTTTCATTTTTCTCCACCGAGAACCTGTTTCTTTCCTCCGATATTGAGGTGATATTAGGGAAAACATTTTCTCCACATTTGTGGAGAAATTGAGAAATCCACATTGTGGCTGGAATGGCTATTCGCATAGCTTTATTAGACATCACTTCAGATCAGCATAAGGGAGAAAACGGGACAAATAGCAATACGGGACTGAGAAGTGAAATACGGTGACAGTCCCGTCTATACGGAAGTATCGGAAGCCTCCCCACGCACAGATAGAGAGGGTTAGCCTTATTCACCCCAAAAAGGGACAGTATGCAAAGCTGGAAATGTTTCAACCAAAAGTCGTTGGGTGGAATTGCTGAAGCATTTTCACACCACTAATTTGAATTAATCCAACCTTCTCATCATTTTTGAATATTCATTTTGCCTGCACTCGTAGAAAAGATATTTTCTTTCGTGAATAAGTAGTGGACGAGCAAAAACACACAATTGCAAGTAGCCGTTTTTATTAACAAAGTAAATTTTAAGAAACCCTGTCAAGAATTTCATACTTCTTTGAAATCAACGCAAAATATATTTCAACAATTTTGTTCTTGGGGAAAATATAAAGCCACGTAAATTATTTATTTCCACGTGTTCATTCCTGTTTCTTTCATTAATAAATGGAAATGTGAGCGTCCTGAGCGAGACACCCCCATCAGAACCGTAAATAAGAGTTTGAGACGAAATACAGTAAAGTACCGTTTATACGTTTCTCGTTCACACGTCGTTTCACCACAGTCCCGGTTCATTCGCATTCATTGCAATAATAAAGTGCTTCGATTATACGACGCAAAGATTCTGTTAAAAGCCCTTTTCTCCCTTTTTAAAACACGTAACTTTTCTATATTTCGCCCATTATTTTCTATTAATTATTTTTTTTAAATAAACGCCTACCTGCATACACATAAATCTCTTAAGATAAGTAATGTGCAATTAGTACCTAAGACATGCAATAAAGGTATAATTTTTCTCACTTTTATAATAAAGGCTTAAA
>BGPR01005321.1:896-22710 GCA_013235015.1 Araneus ventricosus
CGATAAAATATGGTAATTAGAATGCTTTAATAACAAATTTTTGTAGTGTCGAAACATGGCAAACGGACTTGAACGATATTGATGTTCGTCCCACAGACTATCTGGAAGACATCCAGAAAATTGTCTTTGTATTTAATAAAGCTTTGTTCTGTGGTGTTTTTCCAAGTTAATATTACTGATTTTCATTTATTAAATATACTATAGAGTAATGTATTATATAGTAGTTATTTTTAGTGGGAAAAAATGTGCTTCATATTTTTATTTATAAATGTATGAAGTTGGAAATTTCCTCAAGAACATGGTTTGAATGCATCCTTTGGTATATAATTGCATTTTACAGAGAAATTAAGTGTGCTTTAACATGATTTTTTTTACAGTATTAAAGAATTTAAATTTCTGTAAATATATGCAGCTTATACTCATAATTTGTACACTTTATTCATCAATACTGTATTTTCGTTTTTACATTCTGGGTATTAAGAAGCTATTTGATGTATGTTAACCATTAAAGACTTGCAGAAAAATATTTTGATATGCTGTAGGACTCTTAAAATCTAATTCAAAATTATATTATTGAATCATTGTAAAAATTTACAGCAGTATAAAAAAGTTTCAGCCTATGCATTGATATACACTCTTCTATTATTAAGAACTACCTCTTTCTAACTTATTAAATTTGCTGAATTGTTTATTTTGTTTTATGAGCTATATGATTTTTATTTCAAAAGATGCAAATCTCTTATTGGTCAACTAAATTTAAAATATTCAGAATTCTTACATCTTGAAAACTGTATAAATTATTTCTTTTGTGTAATGGAAACTTTTTATGAATTTGCCAAAATACCATGTGTATGATAATAAGTTTTTAATACTTTTGATATGCATACGGCAGTATTTTATATACTTGGTTACGAATCGGGAAAATTGTCTTTGTAATATAGCTTTGTTTTTTTGCATGTTTCTAAATTTATATATTTACCATTATTTATTAAATATACTGCAGAGTTGTCTAATATTGTTCGTTATAAAATTTAGTTAAAATTCATAGCAGTTATTTCTGTGGAAAAAAATTGCTTAGCATTCTTGTTTCTAAATATGTGAAGTTATGTTTCCATAAAGAAATTTTAATGCATAATAAACATTTTTATAAATTAATGTATTCTTCTGTATATAGTTGTGTTTTACAGAAATATTAGTTCAGCTTACTTTGCTATGACAAATCTTTACAGTATTAAAGATTTTAAATGTCTTTCAGTCTCTGTATTTTATGTTGATATTTCCTATAAGTCATTCATCAACACTGCATTCATGTGAACCATTTAACAGTTGCAGAAAAACATTTTTATATATGCAATAAGACTCTTAAAATGTTATTAAAAATTATAAATGAAATAAAAGTATATTGTTAATTGTGTTAATATACTTATTTGGCTGGTATAAGTTTTTTTTTTTGTCAACTTGTAAAAATATCTGAACTATAAATATTGTTTTTGCATTTTGATTCAAATATTCAGACACAAGTTGTCTCAAAATAATATAAAGTTTCATTGCTATTCTATGCAATAACACCATGACCATGATTTTTCAGGATGTAATATTTTAAAAACATATCCTGGTTAATAGTTATCAGAGTAGAGATGTGTTTCTGAGTTGTGTCAAAAAATATCAGAATAATAGCTGTCTTAGGTAGTACTTAATACTCTGTTCTGCATCCAGAAAACTGCCTTTGTGTTTACCAAAAGCTTTGTTTGGTGGTATGCAAGCTTATATAGTTATCTTTATTTATTAAATATACTGCAAAGTTATTCCTTTTGTTGTTTCCTTATAGAATTTATCGAGTATTTATTTCACTGGAAAATTTGCCTAACATTTGTGTTTATAATAAGTGAAGTTGGAAATTTTTATAAAGAAATTTGAATGCATAATAAAGAGTTTTATAAATTTATATATAACTCTGTATATAGTTGAATGATACAGAGAAATCAATTCATATTAATTTGCTATGACATTTATCTTTTACATCATTTAAAGATTTAAAATTTCTTTTGATCTATGCAGCTTATTTTATATATTTCATTCACCAGTGCTACATACATGTGAATCATCAATCAGTTATTGAAAATCCTTTTGATAGGCAATAGGACTCATAAATCTTATTCAGAATTATAAATTATTGTAAATTGTGCTAATGTACTTACTTGACTGGTAGAAGCTTTTTTTTTTTTTTTTGCCAACTTGTTTTGGTAAATTTGTCAAAATAACTGAATTATAAACATTATTTTTTGCATTTTGAATAAAATATTCAGATGAAAGTGGGCCCATAATAATATAAAGTTTTATATAATTCTATGCAATAAGACCATAATAAACCATTGTCCCTTTCGATGTAACATTCTTATCTGTGATGTTAAGTAACCATGAACTTTAATTGAAAATCAGAAAATAAATTCACATATTTGTATGAAAAAATTTAAAAGATGACTTCTTTTTCTTTATTTATACAAATCTATATGAAATTAAATGTTTTTACTTGAACGAAAATAAAAAGACTGTTATTAGAAAACTGGCAGGAAAAGAATCCTTGAAATAGTTTTAAATTATTGATATAATTTTTTTGTTAAGTCAAAATAACTTATTAACATAAAAGTCATTTTATTTGTAGCAACATTTCATTCTGAGTTTCCTTCCCCTTATATTTTAAATGTAGGCCTCTAATGCTCCGCTTATTAAAGTACACAAAATAAAAAATATTCTAACAATTTGTTGGTAAAACCAAGAAAATTGCTATATTTTAACAATTTTTGTATGTTTGTTAATTTCTTTTTAAATTTTGTTTATTGAATTCATAAAGTAACGAGTTGTAATAATAAAATAAGTAGTAAAGAACATTAAATTACTCTTGTTAATGAATATAAACTTGAAGCATGCTGTGTTTCATAGCAATTTATTTGCTATGAAACACAGATATTATGCAGGTACTAATAGAATGTTAATACCAACTTATCAAAAAATGAATACCTCATTTTATTCTCAAATAATGAAGATATTGAGAAAAGCAAATCTGCATTTTAATTGTGATAGAAATGTTTAAAACAATTGCTATCTTCTGATTATTTGGACAGTTTAAAATATCTGAAATCCATCAATTAAGCATACATTTCATGTAAAGATAATATTAATTCTAAAATACTTACAAATAATATCAATAATTTATTTCATTACACTTATTTGGATTTGTCAAGACTATTATGTTTATGTTCTGAACAGTTACTAGTCAGTAATTCATTCAGTTGAAAATCAAAATTTGCTAAATTCAATGTTTACAATAAGTAACAAGTTTTAAATATGTAAATGTAATAAAATACTTGTGTTAATTTTTTTAAAATAAAGAGAGAAGGAAGTTTTTACAAAAAATATCTCTAGCGCAATAGCATTTTATTAATAATAAATGGATTGAATGATTATTTGTTTTATTAGGTATTGGTGTTCATAAAAATTCTTCCATTTTTCAGAAACGTTTAGTCTGATTTTTGTTTACACATGAGCAGTTTACAGGTTCTTCTTTCCAATATTTTCAATCTATATATTTTTTAATGAAATAGTTTTGCAATTTGTTTAAGGAATATTGTTACATAGGCTTTAGTAAAAGCTGGATTTATTTGGAAACTATTTACGATACAAATATTCACTAATGTACATCTAAATACCAATATTTTTTTTATTGCAGCATACTATGAAAATTTAAAACCTACTTGCTTAATAATGTATCAAGACACAGAAATATACAAGTATTTATATGGGATTGTCACTATAAATCTCCATTTCGATACAATTATACTAACATCTGAAAATCGAATCTTATCCATATGTGCTGAAAACATATGGAGATAAGAATAACAATTTTATAAAAATTTTATTTCGAGAATCCTAAATTCAGGCAACAAAAATATTCAAAAGTTGCATGACAGTCAAAACAAACATTAGAAGGCGCTAAAATCAGCTGATAATCATGTGACATATTTGGACCAATGCAAATCTACTTTGAAAATGATGGGGGCAGGAATAACTGGTACCCTACGTCACAGAGTGGGGCGTGTCCTACGTAGGCTCCGATACCGAGAGATCGAGTAACTCTTGTTCGGGAATAAGAATTGACGAAATCCAGAATCAACGCTCGGTCACGGATTACTCGATTCCGATGCTAACACGCTGTTTGGTGAATAGCGCCGCAAGTGTGCCAACTCAGAATCGATGTAGTGCTGCCATCTTTTGACAATGAGTTTGATTTAAACTGAGAGCTAATCTATTTTTATTGAAGTACAGGGGTGAGTATACTCACCTTTATACTTCAATAAAAATAATCCTTATAAGGAGGTGAGGAGGAAATGCATATTTATTTACACTACGCGTATTATTAATTTAATCTATCGATAGTTTCTCGAAAATCCTTGAAAATCATTCACAAAGTAATCGGATGTAATCAGAAACTCATTGAGGAATATTGTTCGTGAAATGAAAATTTTCTCTATCATAGAATTAAGATAAAAGAAGAAAGCAATTATCTGTCCTTCAATCAGTATGCAATCAAAGATGACAGAGCAATTACCATTAATCTTTTCTTTTAAAGAATCGAAAATGCCATTGGAGTCAATTCATGTTAGTCGCATGTCATCTCGCCTCTAAATGTATGTCGTCTAACACTTTTATGCCTGCAAGAATGAATTGCAAAATTCTATTGGCGAGAGATATTTGCATGTTTAAGTGAGCATGAATTGTCTCAGTTAATGTAGAATGAATGAAAAGTCTTAGAATTTGCGTAGTGAATTCAGTCAGCTTTTTATAAATGAGTTGAAATACATGACAAATAGGACGACTTAGTTAGGTTTCAGCATCGCCAAACAGCCAATAATTCAATTTAATAAACTTCATTTTCTTCTCATTCTTATCTTTTTTCCTATTATTGATTGCACCCTCGAATATAATTGTCCTGTTCTTGGATCCTTTAATTGGCATAGAATTAAGGAATCTCACCATTAAAGGATTTTTTCTTCAATTGTTGAAAAAAACCAGCCGTCTTTGTTACCAATTCTTTATAATATACTATCCATTGTGAATCTAGAAACTTTGGAATTTAAAGTCTCTTATTCCTTATTTGAAATACCATTTTTTATGATTGAACGGTTGTCAGTTGGCAACATCTGTAGTGTTTTGTAAACAAACGGCTTACGGCTTTTCGCTGTTGGATCTTGAATTGCATAAATTTCATTTTCTTCTAATTCTCAGTATTTTTCCCATTGATCATAAGAGGTAAAACCTGATTATAAATTGCTGCAGCTAGGCTAACTTAAACCCTAACTTATAATTGTTAAGCAACTTCAGAGTTATAGTGAAATTGTTAAATATGGAAGATCTGAACCAGTCGTATTTTAATTTACCTTTGTTTTGGACTGTCACTGTATGTGGCATATTTGGAGCTTTCATTCCTTTCGTTGTTAAGATGGTAAATGCAATCTTTCACCAGTCTAATTTTGTTATGAAAATTACGCTTGTCAATGAAATTTAATGACTTATTAGTGATATATCCACATTCTTTACAGTTACTTCAAGTTATAACTAGAGAAACAGAAATGGAAGCTAACCTTCGAAGACAGGCTTGTGATTTAAAAGCAGAATTGGGAAGTATCAGCATGGTGGACGAATTTGCAAAATATGCAAAGATAAAGAGGAAAGTCGGTAAAGTCACTGATGAACTTACTCATCAAGGTAAATTAAAACTTTGAACTAAATCCTGTTCATTTTTAACTAAGAAGTTCTTTAAATTAAATCATTCATTTTCTGTGGTGCAATATCTGTGTTAAGAAATGTAATTCTGCCACTAACTTGTGTTGATGAAACAGAATGTAAAAAAAAGAAGAAAAAAAAACTTATCAAAATGTTTGATTTTTAGTATCTTTAATGGTGATATATGTTTTTTATAATTTTTTTTGCAAAGTGTGATAGTTGAAAACTAATATCATTAAGTATGATCTTACTTTTTTTTATGTTTTCAACCAGTTCTTATTTATCAGGATGTTATAGTGTAGCAAAATCGTAAAAAGTTATTAGAAGTGAATCGGCTTTTATGTGTTTCCATGCAAGATTAGCTTCACCTTACTTTAAGACCAGTTTCCACTATCTTTCAAAAGAAGTTTTGTTAGAAGAAATTAGTAATAAAATAATTAAGATTTGTTCTGCTGTTTGTGTCTCATATTTTCATTTCTTTGAAAATAAATTATATTTTCATATTTATTATTCATTCATTACTTTGGCATTAGAATATTTTATTACACTTACTGATTTTAGAGTTTTTCCAATAAGGAAAAAATTAATTGTACCTAGTTGAAATTTAGCCTTACTCGATGGAAATGCTTGTTTTTTCACACGTACAATTTTTTTTAACAATGTGTAAATATTTTATTTAATCACTAGTAATTTTTTGTTTTACTGATGGATATAATTAGCTTATTAATGTAGGTTTTTGATGTTATGTTTGTATTTTAAATATGATTATTTCTTTCAAAATTCCTAGATTTCATAAAAAGGATTTAACATTTATAGTATTTTTTATCTCTTACACTTTCATAAAAGTCTAAATTAAAGAATATACAAGTACCAAATTTTCAGATCCTGATATGTGAGTGAAAAATTAACGAAATATGTTCTATAGTTTGCGGAAAAAAACTACCTAACTAATGTAATTTAAAAACTTGGCTATTATATTTGTGCAATTAACCCTTTGCAGTGCAAGACATTAAGTTTTTTGAAATATGATGAAAAAACGGTAAACATGGAGTCTACGGTGCCATCCTGCTTCTCGCCAATTTTTCTTGGCACAATTTCATTTGCCATCGGCAAATACTGTTTTGGATGTGCAGTATGCTTTTTGTTGCTCTCTTGCACATGCGTCACCTGAAAGGGAGAGATTGAGCATGCAATGCCTGCGGCATTTCTATTGTGTAATTTCTATTGGCAAATTTTTTAACTTAAAAAAACATCAGCAGCCTCGCTTTCAGCATAGCGGAATATTCGTATCTCCGTTCATTCATTGAGAAACGAAACACACAGAATAACATACACAGTACTCAACTGATATTCAAACCGAAGAATTCCAAACAAAGTTTTATTCAAATTGGAATAAATCGACCAGTCATATCGAAAAGATGAACAAAACAGTCCAATCAAAACGAGGCGCAATATAGCGTGATGCTCAAAACACCGATGAAAATATCAATTTCTGCGCATGATATTCATTAGAAACATCATTGTGCAACCAAAACAAATGTTCTGTTATCTTCGTTCTTGGCTGCGAAGATTTGGCGATCCTGAGAGAAACAAAGTAGGTGGGCACCATAGACTCCACTTTAGCTGAAAAAACATCACGAATGGGTTTAGTTTATTGTGTAGACATAGAATCTACAATTTTTTTTTAAAACTTACTTCATTGCAGTGGGGGGGAGTCATCCCCCTCATATGAGAAACCCCTTAAATACTGCCACCTTGATACACTCATAAAATATTGTTGAATCTTACAGAAAATCATAAATTAAAACTTCACAAATATTGGAGGAAAATTTTTGAGTTAATTTGCTAAAATTGTAAAAGTCCAGAACTGAAAAAATTTCTTATCTCTGAGTTAAGGAATTTTCTTAAACTTCATCCCTAATAATTCGTATTCCGAAATGAAATTTCATAAGGCTGCTATATACATTCTAAAAGGAGTACTATTAGCCCTATCCTAAACCTATTATTTTCCATTTATATATGAATTTAACAGTTGAGAAGCAAGTGAAATTAGATGTGCCATCATCTGGCACACTGCGCTGCAAAGGGTTCAAAGCTTATTTATTTCTTTAAAAAAAATCTTCATAATGTTTTCTAATACAATCTTCATGTTTTTCCACATTTTGAAACTAACTTTCAGCTGAAAACGAAAAGTTCTGAATTAAATTTACTTACAGTTTATTTTCTGAATTTGTTTTGTTTATTAGTATCAAAAAGTCTGGCAGAAGAACACATTGTCAATGTTTATGTGACTTCAAGATTTATGTATGTTACCCCTCTTGGGATCAAAACAATGTTATTTTACTATAAAACTCTTATATCAATCTTTAGTTCGAGAAGTCCTGTTTTAGAATATTTGAAGTTTCATTCTGAAAAAATTAGTTTAAGTATTCCTATTATAATGAACTCAAGTTTTGAAATTCTAAATTTAGAAGACATTTTTTTGGAAGTTTCTAAATTTGCTTTGAGAGAAGAATTAAGATATGCTCGAACTTTTTAAGTTGTACATTTTTCAGTTATGTTATACTAGCCGCCTTCAGCAACCAGTTTGTTTGCCGGGAATATAATTTCAAATGAATGTCTTATGCATAATTTTATATTTCTGGTTCCCTTAACAAAGTAAATTTTAACTTCAAATTGTGATAGACACTCAACCCTTGTTCTTTTCGTATCCGACTTGACTTTCTTATACCTTGTAAACAAAACAGCTCTCTTAATCGTATTGCAAACTACATTACTGATGACCTGTAAAAAGTATTGATCTGCATTTTATGTCAGCATTTTAGTCAGTCATTTTGTGTAATACATTTAGAAGGTAATCATATTTGGATAATTTTTTCTGCATTGTGCAAGAAGTGTACAAAAAAATTTGGGTGGAAATTAATCAATTGTAATGAATTTAAAATATCACCTTTATATTTTATTGTTAAAAGTTTTTATACTTAATTCAGAAAATCATTCCTGTTGCTTCAACCGCTATTTTCCTATTGATTCCAAGATGAGCTTTTAAAATCCTTTCCTTCTAACTGCAATTGACCAACAATGGCTGCCCTTTCATTGTTGACTGCTTCATGGGTGTCCCCCTCCATCCCGGGCTCTAAGGCAACCGAATTCATTCTCTAGCCGGGCTCAAGACCTGTTAGCCCCCGCCCTTCCTCCCTACCTTTGTTTGAAAAGAGAAAGTGTCTCCTTGAGCGACCTTGACTGCAATTAATGACAATTTAAAACCTTATAAAATTAAAAGTAATTATCGCATAGTACTCATACTAATATCATTGGAAAGATAATTGTTTGCACTTTAAATTGTTATAAAAATCATTTTCATGCAATAGTTTTTTTTTGGAAGTTATTGACGAAAATATGGTCAAAAACAGTCAAAATTTGCTTAATTTTTAAACAATTAAAATGTGAATAAAATATTGAAAATAATGGCTATGAGGTGCACATTTCCACTCTCCAAATTACACCTGTACCAAATTTGGTAGCTCTAGGTTCAACAGTGTGTTCTGTAGACTGCCAATAGACACAGACAGACATTCATCTTTATTATTAGTAGAGATTTCTCTACTATTTATATTCCTGTATTCATATATGCAATCATATTAATAAATAAATAGATTGATTTGAAATTTGTTTTATAGTATAAGTCTTACTTAAAATATTGAAACCAGTGGCAAATCCAGGATTTTGGTCTGGGGGAGGGGCTTAGGTGATTGTGTCGATTGTGTTTAGATTTGTGTCGTCGTGACTTCATGTCTTATTTAAGTGAAAATACTTAACTTGACTCACTTGGAAGTAATAATCACAAAGGACACTACAATACTTTCAAGAAGTTAAGAAAAATACAGTGAAATAACTAGCCAGAACATTTTTTGACCACTTTAACGCTACAAGTCCTACGAGTGGAATGGCTACAAAAGCTGTAAAATTTTTGATCCTGCCAAGCCAGAAGGAATGTTGCCATGTTTTTTTTTAAAGAGATTGATAAAAAACAGGTGTAGTGATTTGAAAATAAAGTCAAGAATTTTAGTTTAGCTTTGGGGGTGTGCGTCCCAGCCCCATAGTCCCCCCTTCGGATTCGCCACTGACTGAAACCATAACTAACAAAAGGAAGATTACAAGATTTTTCTTAATTGAAAATGTCTACTAAATTTTCTCTCTGTGGTTTTAGCACACATTCACTTATTCAAAATGATCAGTCCAGGTTTCCTTATTGTTTTACTTCGTTTAATAAATGGAATCTTTAGTCATCGGAATCATTTAGCAAAAAATTCTGAAAACAATATAAATACAGTATTTCTAAAATTATCTACAGTCGGAGCAAATTAAGCTGAAAGGGGGCCCCTGGTGCTGAATTTCTTGGGGCCCTTCAAAAGTATCACATATATATAATTATACATTTCAATTTGCTGGTCATTACATTTTAAAATAGTTTAAAAACAAATAATTTTAATTATTATGCTATATTTTTACTACCAGAGATTTATGTATTTTTTCATTTTTACAATTTCATATACAGTAATACCTCATTACAACAATACATTGTTCTAGAGAGATGTATTGTTGTATCGATAGGGAACATAATTACGAAATAAAAAATTTATTTTATTTTGGTTGTTTTAATGTGGACTCAATACAACAATATACATTTTGCAAAAAAATAAAGCATCACCAGAATGTTAATGATTGTTAAAGCATACAAAAATTTGAAAGTTCAGCTGTACACATATACCTGAGAAACTTATTTATCAATAAAATCTAATATTTTTGTTTACTTATTCGTTTTTTAAAACTGTTAAGTGAACTAACAAAGTTTGCATTGAGTCCAATGCATGAAAATGATCATCTTTTCATCATAGAGGCTTGAAAAAAATGTCCGTAGAGACTGAACTGATTGAAGATGTTCCTGGGATGTCAATAAAAATTGCTATGGACCTTTATCATCATCGTCATTTTCCATTTTGTCTGCGATTTTAGACAGAATATCTTCTTCAGTAACTCCAGCAAAAACCATAAGATCCATCGAAGTTCATCCGCTGTTAAATATTCCTCCACCTTAATTCCAGACATTTTGCCACTTTTTTCTTCAAGCTCAGTTAAAGACTTTTGAAGGCTCAAAACACATTCTTCAGCATCTGAAACATCGCAATTTTGGAATTTTCGTCATTATCAGTTTGCTCATCCTCCATGAAATAGTGTTATAGATGAAGAAAATGTTGTTGAGATTTTTAAAAAATCATTGTTGTACAGGGGTTTATTGCTGTACAGAATATTGTTACATTGAGGGGAGAATAACATTATTTTCTATGCAAATTCACCGGGACCACAACATTGTATTGTTGTAGAGGGATTTATCGTTTTATCGGATATTGTTGTAGTGAGAGTTTACGATAATAAAAATACTTCCAATTCAGCATTTTAAATTTTTATCTGAAATTCAGATATTTCATCTCGGGCATTTCAGATATTCTGCAATAAAAGAAAACACAAGTCATGGATTTGATACCTTACAGTTATTCAATTAAATCTATGGAAATGATTCAGTAATTGAGTGTCATCATCATGATCATTACAACGAAAACAAAGGAGAAGATTACTCTTAATGATGAATTTGGGTTTCAAGAACTTAGTTTTTAATAATTAAAAAATGTTACTGTCAAATTAAATGAGCAGTGATGTATTAATGCAAATTATAAGAAAATTACAGTTAAAAGCTTGGATTTTATTTATAAAATTATAGCCCCAAACTTCAGAATTAGTTTTATCTGGTTAGAATTTACATCTGGTTAGCTGGAAATTCTCTTGTAGAGTTTTGAAAATAATTCAATCTATCACAGGATTTATTTTTAAAAAAATCTTAATTGTAGGACCTCTGTCTCTTAATCTCCTTATGTTTGCAGTTTTGATGTGTTATAATAAAATGAATATATTTTCCATAGTGAAACACTTGATGAAAACCTTGTATTTGTCTTGAAGTCAACTTTTTAAGACTTACTGCATCTTGAGTTATTTTATAAATGATAATTGTGTTTTATAGCTGAAATGAGGAGTTCCTACACATTGAAAGTTCGGTTCATTGCTACTGCTGCCTTGTATGCTGTTATGGTATGCAATTATTTTGATTTTGGGTAAATTTAATATAGCTGTATTATTCACTAGTTTTTTCTTCTTTTTTTTGCATTTATAATTTGTTTTAGTGACTTTATACAGTAGTTTTCCACTCCCATAATTCTCTATGAACTACTCTATATCCTTTTACAGTTATAACTAGATTTTGGTAACAATGTCAAAACGGCATCCTTTCATATGTACTTTGATCTTTTGGGGAAGAAATTAAACCCATAAAAGAACTAATTAGTAGGATAGGTCCATAATCAGTCACATTCTATGGTTGGTAAGAAATGCATAAGCAATGAGTGGTCACTGCAAAATAATTATTATTGTAAAAGATCCAGTTCTTTATGAACTACAAGTTTGGTCACTTTGGCTTGAATATTTAGGGTAATCACACATTCAGATTTAAGGCTCACGTCTGGATTAGTGACTAGATCTTCAAAATACCCCGATTTACACCAGTGAATGTTGCAGTAGAGGAATTTGTCCTTACATTCCGCCAATGAAAGAAAATTCATTGTTTGTGCTGTTTACGTCCATGAGGTGTGGTGAGACTCCTTATGCAGGCCAGTTCAAACTGAAAATTAAAACCTTTGTCAATTTTCTTTTAATTCTGTTTTTCATTACTATAATTTTGAATTGCCAAATATTAATAAAAATTGTATATTCTTTGCATTCCGACATTTAATTTTTTTTTTTCACTTCCTCAAAGTCTGTGCAAATGCTGTGAAAGAGGGTCATGGGTAATATTTAGAATTTTATACTATACTTTGACCCCCCTCCAAGACCCTTTATCCCCCTCGGGTATGTTTCCAGATTTCAACTTTGAAAAATTATGGTAACCCTATGAATATTCTTTGCCAAACACTGCAGAACTTATAACCACCCCGTCAATGGTGAGAATCAAGACTTCAGAGGCAAATTTGCTATTAACAATGCCATAGAGATATTTTTAAAAAACTGATGCTCGTAAAAACCACTGCATGCAACTCTTTGTCTTCTTTCATAATTTTCAGCAATCTTATGGCAGCAAACACCATAATTATTCCTGATTAGTGTTCAGTATCTGTTATATTATTGTATTTATGCAATTTAAGATTTTCCTGATGGTAATCAGTATTAATCTGTTTTCCTCTACCATCAACAAAGATTGTAGAAACATTTATTTTATTTATTTATTTCCTTCTGAAAAGAGATCACAATGCTAAATTCTTTGTGACAAATAAAAGCTTTTAAAAATGACTTTCAAATAAGATTAATATGTGATGATTGAAAGCCATGACAAATCCATGATGCCAAACACAGTGATGTCACCAAGATTGCAGGTCCCTATCACAGACAGCCTTGTGCTACCATTTTCTGGTGCTTTATAGAGCTATTTCTGGAAATTTTTTATACTTTTTCTTTAAAATATTTGTTACAGCAGTTGTGCTCTCATTAGACATTTTTTACAAGATATATCTTTTAGTGCCAAAAACTGTTTTAACAGATTTTCAAGAATTATTATTCATCTCCTTTTTCAGAGTTGCACAGTGATATTCTTATTGTGGAATTACAGAAAAATACCTGTCGTTGTAATGCCTGAAGATTGGCTTTTTCCCTTGGGTTATTTTTTATCTTATCCATCTGGCATTCCTGGTAATTTTTTCCTTTTATAATTACACTGAAATAAATCATTTCTTTTTTTGTATTTATTATTATGTGAAAATCTCTTATAATTAAAAAGCATTTATCTGCCAATAGTGAGATAATGGCACCTGACAGATTAAAATTTTAAAAGGAGCTAAAATCTATGCTAGATGACATTAGTGCCAGTTTAAGCCTTGTAGGGGCCCTTACGTAACACAAATTTTGGGGTGCTCCTTTTCCGCTCCCTAATTTCCAAAACCAGATATATATATATATTTATTGATTTTATTTTAATCTCTCTAGAACCATTTTTTAGATAACAAATGTTATGGAAAACTGAAATAACAAAACATTTAATTGCTGGTCATCTTCAAGAGAGTTGGTTTCAGTATCTCATGTATAAAAAAAGTTAAATTTAAAATTAATTTTAAGCAAAATAAAAAAAAAATCAAATTTTTTTAAAACACAATCTAAATACTCTAATACAAAATTTGCCAGATTGTTGACTTGTCAGTCAGTCAACCAATTGGGAAAAAAAATTGGATAACACAGACCTACTAGCAAATTTGGGAACATGGGAAAATTTCTATAAATAGTGTTCTGGAAGTTAAACGATTCTTAATTTTCGTTTAAATAAACTCAAGTACAGGCCCTTGTAAATCAAATAACAGTACAAAATTAAATTATCCTGAAAATACTGAAGAAAAAAGAAAACAAATATCGAGACCTCCAAAGTTACTAGCCCCTAGGAAGTTGCCTATTTGAGATTAGAAAAATATACCATGGAATAGCATTTTGTGCTGTATGATAGCCAAATTGATTATATGTCACTGATGACAGAATCAATGTTAAACTTTTTAAATGTTTAATGTCATGAAATGTAACTGTGATATCTGTTGGACAGCTTTACATTCAAAGTTCAAGAAAGAATGGACTACATAAAATATTTATCCTAAGGATGTAATACACACCTGTGTATCTGTAAACTGGTCTATTCATATTTGCTTAGCTGGCATGAGGCATTGTTACATTATTTGTGACCAAATCAAGAACTCTGAGATGTTCCATCAGTCTAGCCATGCATCCGATTGTAACATGTAGTGATATGAATAACTCATACATTGATGTAAAATTTTTATAAATATGATTTTAACTTTTGATAATCCACAATTATTTTTTATTTATTAAATCATGATTTTTACATCAACACATTTTGTGTTGCATCTGCCATTTACATATTATAGAAAGGATAGATTTTAATAACTGCCATATTGTATGTTAAAAGAGACACAAATATGGCACTATTCAATATGAATAGACTAACTGATAAAATATGTATTCACGTTACCTTGAATTATCATCAAATAATTCTATCAATAATGTTCATTATCAAATATATTTTTGTTGCTGAATCTCTCTTTCTCTCTAAATGTAAATGAAGTAGTGTAATAATTTATAAAAATATGTAATTATTGTACTGTCTTTATTATTTTTATTTCTGTGAAATATATTTTGGAAATATTCCAAAAAATGTTATTGTTACTATTTAAATTTTCAAAAATCTTTACATATTGTTTTATTTTCTACGGGGAATTAACCTCTACAGATAATATGCTCTGCACTTATTTTCATACATTTACTTTTATACTTCAGATTCTTGTGAGACTTGAACTGTACCAGATTAAAGCTAAAATTTTCTCTTTTTTGTGTATTTTAATTGTAAACTGGTTATTTTTTTTAATTTGAGAAAGGCCTTCTGAAAAGTTTAATTTGCTTGATTCTTATTTATCGGTATTACTGCTAATATCAGAAAGAAATAATATTATAAATTCACAATATTTGGTCCAATTTATTTTTATTTAATAATTTTTATTTGTATCAACAGTGCTTATTTTTTGTTAACTTTTCAGTCTTACTGTGTTTACTGATATTTATATACAGAGGAGCCTCGGGAATCCGAACTAATTGGGTCTGACCTCTGTTCGGATTCCGGAAAATTCGGTAAGATACTCTTCATGTACCAAATGCAGTAGAACATTGGTTCCCAACCTTGGACCATGGATAGCTTATTGGTGGTCCGCGGAACACTAGTCACAATTCAAAGTCAGAGGTAAAGAAAGTGAAAGTACCATCAAATGAAGAAGACTCTTTAATTGAACTATCATGCGACCACTATAAAATTGTTTTTTAGAACAACATCATTGGTACCGTTCTGGATAAATGATCGGCAACAGTATCCAGCAATTGCAAAGTTTGGTCTGAAACATTTGATGGGGTTCTTGACCACATATCTGCATGAAGCTAAATCTGTCAAGTTTTAATCCAGATATTGAATCTCCCGATGGCAACAAACAATATAAAAAAAAAAACCACTGATTTTTTTTTTATTTTGAATCTTGACCGCTTTATTTTTAATTTTCTTGCTTTGTGACAGCTAAGTAAACACAATAAAGATTTTTTTTTCATTTATAAACAATACATTTTTAACACTTTTACAGTAAATTCAACTAATTACTGGCATATATACGTACATAATATATACATGTATTATTTATATGTTTGTATTTTTTTATTTGAATATTTAGTTAGTTGGGCGTCAAAATATTTTTTAGTCAACAGGTGGGTCACATAACCAAAAAGGTTGGGATTCGCTACAGTAGACTCTGGGTTCTCTGTGAAAAGAGTACAAATAGAGCTTAGGACTGGGCGATGTTGAAAATCTTACATCGTGATATATAACCAGGTTTATATTGCGATTTAACGATATATCGATATTAGAAAATTACACTTGGATAATTTTTTTAAGCTTGTTTTTAGATGTAATTACATATGTCATTATAGTATGCTTAAAATAAAAACATTTTAGAAAATTGTTTTTCAAAAGTATTTTATTTTGATGGAAATTAATATTCTTAAAAAAAATAGCCATGAAGTGTTTTTAAGAAACAACAAATATCAACAAGTCAAACATTTAAATTTCATTCTAAGTCTTTCATCCAAAAGTAAATTAAAATTTCAGTTACTTAAAAATTAAGCAAGACTTTGACGTTTTTCCGCAATATTTTCAAGAAATAACTAACAAAATACCTAACTATAATCTAACAAAATGATTTTTGAATTACTTAGAATTCAAAAATGTCTTTTTAATGATACCAGTTTAATTACAAATTACTGAAACATTACCAGTACAGATTACTAAACTCTAAATCATCCAAAGAAGTTTGTTTTAAAGGTTCCTGGCTCTTTCAACAGATGCCCTAACATTGGGCAGCATTTCTCCTTCATACTTTGTCGCTAAAACCGTATACGAAATATTTAACTTCCGAAATTTAAAATCAAATAACTTTAATCATAATTTCGCTATTTTAAACGTAGAAAATTAAAGGGTGTTAAAAGGGATTTATTTTAAAGATGCGGAAAAATTAAATATATATTAAAAAATTAAATATATATTAAAAAATTAAATTGAATACATAATTATTAAATATTATAGATTTAAATTAATATAATTAAATTTTAAAAAATTAAATAAAAAAATAATATATATATATATGAATTCATATTATGATTGTAGATATGTGTGGGCCCTCACTGACTTCTGGCAACCACTATTTTCAGATCCAGTCCGCCACTGCTTGCAAATGGCGAGCACGTCGGTAATCAAGCTAAATTGATGTCCACTTTTTGTCAGTCGCGGTCGAGGGTCTATCGATATGACGCATCTGCTAATTTTTCGTCCACGATCGATGAAAAGGAAACGTGCTCGAGTCCGCGAGAGGAAATCAGCGACATCAGGAATCGGCATAAGCCTAAATCGATTTAGCGCTGTAGGTGTTAAATCGATATTTTTCGATAAATCGATATTTTTCGATAAATCGATATATCGCCCAGTCCTAATAGAGCTAGCTCTGTTTCACATCGTAGAGCAGGTTTAGTTCCTTACATCAAAAGAAGATGACTGATTTTGTTTCTACTAATTAAGGTGCTGTAATCACTCTTAAATACTAATTCAAATGTTTCTTTTAAGGTAGGGATAAACATTGGCTTTGTTTCTGATTCATAATTCTTATTTTCCTTCTTTTTTTAATAATAATGTTTCAGAAAAATTTGAAAAGATGTTTGGATTCTCTGAAATTTCGCATTCCTGTAGTTCCGATTTTCGAGGTTCTACTGTATTTAAATATATGAGAACTGCCATTTTAGATAGTGCATTTTCTGCTTCTTTCATTTATCCCAATAAAAAATTTTAATTGGATATTTTATCTCGCAATTTAATTTCTTTAAAAATATGATAAACATGAACTTTCTATTTCAGAAGACTTATTGAGCTTTATTTTTGTTTAGTTTTTGTAAAAAAAATGTATTTTGTTCATTCATGATGTTATGAAGCAAACTGAATTAAAATCATTTTTACAGTTCATAGAAGTTACAGTGAAAAAGGAATTACAAATGTTGTTTTCATTAGTGGGGTATGTATGGTTGGTAACCATATTGCACATAAATACGCTGATTAATTTATAGTCAAAGATGTGTCACTGGCAGTAGTAGCTTCAAAACTAAGAAACAATTAGTGAAGAACTAAGAATTAGAATTAGTGTGAACTAAGAACTAATTAATTAATTAGTTTAAAAATTGAATTAATTTAAAATGAGGGTGGAGACTTTCTTGTGTAAATCAGAAATTACTTCATTCAATGTCATAGTACCAAATGAGCAGTTAATGTCTTATTTCATCTGCTCATTCTCAGTTACTGTATTTCAAAATGTATGCATCTTTCTGTCTTAAAAAACATTCATATTTTGTTTAATAGCTAATTTATAAGAAAAGCAATAGTGAAAAATTTAAATACGAAGTAAACAAATAGTGTTTTCTTAGAATAAATATTAATATGAAATTATTGGAAAAAAAAAAGACTAAACCTGAGAAAAGAGTTAGGAGAGGAAGCGACGGAAAGAAGGTCACAGATAGGACAACATGGAAGAGCACTAGTTTTTGGTTTTCTCTGTGACTATGATTGGCTGTTAGCCTCAGGAGCTTTAAAAGAGATATCACTCTGTTATATCAAAATATCACATATCAAATTTGCTATAACATTTCTATTGATTTTTGATGCAAAACACTTGTATAGGTCAGCTACATCTGCTCCCAAATTGTTCTTTGTGATTGTTGTTACAAAATGTTGAATGTCACTAGTGATGTTCCATCTGTTACATTAAAATGCCATTTTTCTTTTTGCTCTGTATTGTTTGCTTTTACACATGACGTTTTTATATAGTAGCAAAGATGTATAAACACTGGTTTTTTTCTATTTGTAAATATTTTAGTTGTGCATAGCAAGTGATTTTGATCACCTATGCAAACTGTTCTGAGCTGCAGCAATGTAGCTCAGAATGATATCTTTCAACTAGAGTTGAAATTTCCTGTAACAATAGTAGGTTTCTGTAACAAATTTAAATTATAGGATACAATTTGAAAATGATTTTATTTTAAATTTCATAAAATAATCGAATTCTCAGCCAGGAAAAGTAGGCAAATGTTTCATAAATGAATATATATATGAAATGTATTTGTTGCTGTAGTCGTTAAATAAAAAACACAGGCCGAATTATATTCTAATTTTCATTTTATTATGGGAGAGTGACGGACATACGTGCATCTTAGTTGAAGTTTTTTAGCCAAAAAGAGAACAGTAAATCCCTGCATTTCCTCAGGTGAAAGTGAAGGGAATAATAGCTATTTTTAGTATATTACGTAAGTGTTTTAGGGAAAATGCATGGCGTCAAGGAGTCACTGATTTCGCGATTTGTGTGCGCTTGGAAACGATTAAAATATTCTTTTAGTAATAAATATGCCAAAACGAGAGATTTAATATACCTCCAGCTTGGGAAATAAAACTAAACTGGAGTTTAAGAAAAGTGATTTTGGAATAAATACATTAAGACTTAATTTAAAGTAAAATTAAGTAAGTGTATTACATATATATTGAATCGTTCATTGCAGGAACCACATGAGTCAATATCTCAAAATGCTGGGAGCTTTAAGAAAAAAGGATTAATTTTTTTTTAATCAATGATTTTTTTCTTTAGCTGGTAGATTCTATAAACCTATAAAGTGACTTTACTTGACTCTTGTTGTTTCTTCATTTAATATGTAAATACCCCTTTAGAGGATGAAAACAACATAAATGCTATTTTGAAAAGAAAAAAAATCAAAACATGACTCATGTGGTTTCTGCTCTCAGCATTCCATATATATATATATATATGAAACATTATTGTAAAATAAAGTGCAAATGACCCATTCCAATAATCAGGCAGTGGTGGCTCAAATTTCTCTTTATTCATGTTAAAGACGGTAATACGGGTTAATTTACTTAGATAGTGTAATCATGCTTCAAAATACAACCATTACCAGAATTGGCTAGGTAGCATGTGAAGTGGCACGTCTTAACACACAGGTTATGTATTTAAAAAAGGGCAGCTAACAATGCGCAGACAGCTTAAATACTTGGAAGAACTGGGCCCCCTGGAAAAGACTCGTGACTCGGAGTTAAAGTAGAAGTGTGGTTCTTACAATTGGAAGTAGAAGTAATTAAAAATGAAGTAGCGTTAAAAATAATTTGTTTAAAGACGGTTAAAAAATTAAATCTTTACATATATATATGCATTTAAATGTATGTAGTTATTTTCAACTGTAAATAAGATTGTGGATATATTAAAGCAATGTAGTGATACAGTTTTCCATTAACTTTTTGTTCTATATAGTTAAATATAATTAATGTGATTGTGCAGAATTTGGGCAGAGTATATAATAGAGTAATTATGAAGGGTAAACTGTTTTAAAAGAGGGAAATTCTACAAACGTATCTTGGGACCTTACTCTTTATCTTAGAACCAGTCTCTTAAATTTATATATGGCAAATAACATCCTTAACAACTTTTGTATTCATATGTTAACATTGATTTATCTAATTAGTAGTTTTAAGAAAACTATTAGAAAATGATTTTTAAAAATTATTGCCAGAATATGGTTGTGATGATAATTAAATGAACAAGTAGTCTTTACTTAAATAATTTCTAAAAAGCACATTCGTTTCTATGATATGTATGTATTCATTTCAATAGTTTCATTTCAGAAACCAAGTTTTTCAATCAACTTTAACTATTATAAATAACTGGTGAATAATAATTTCACTGATACTTCCGAGTTCATTCACCTACAAGTAAAAAATTAATTACATCCAAAGAATTTCTTTGAATAGGATATGTTACTATTTCAGTAGAATTTTAGTTTTGCCAATTAATGCTTTGGTTATTGAAACTTAAAATTAAGAGAATGTATTTATTTAATTTATAATTAGAAGGTCTGCATTGGGTTGAAGCCATAAATAAATATTTCCACTGTATCATATTTCCTTTGAAAAGTTTATATTATTAAGTTTATAATTCCTATTATATGTTTTGCTTTTAGCTTATATGCTGATTAATAGCTACTATCAAAATACTATCTTTAAATGCAAAAAAGATCATTATCAGTAGTTTTGAATACTCTTGTATTTTATAGCAATGTTACAATGTTTCATTTTCTCTAGGATTCAGTATTTGTTAATCACTTTAAGCTTTTCTTAATTACCATTCAAGAGTTGCAAAATTTTCTGTGGTCTTTTTTTCTTTTTTTGATTATGTAATTAATGCTCATGTTCTTAACCCTTCATGGGAGGGGCTGGTGTATGGTACAATTTGGGAGAGGCTGCGTATGGAATACGAGAGGTCATTTTTTCCACCCTCTGCTTCAAATTTCCACCCAGTTTCTTAGTTTATTACTTTAATATATTAAGAAACCATAATGGAGAGAAATGGAGAAAAATAGAAAAAAAATAATCCCGATAAAATAGAAAAAGAAAGAAATGTATTTGGCATATATCGAATAAACAAGCATCTCCCACTTAAGAACTCCAATTTTTCATTGATCATGAGTTGGTCACCAATTGTATAAAATTGCTGGTAGTTTTCATTGAAAGAGTTGAAAAATCCTCTCACTGTACCTAACATTAATTTTTCAGTTCCCTCTTTAGGAGGCACAATAAATTTCCTTTGCATTCTTGAAGGAGAGACGTACTGAGTTCGGCAACGTGACGCAAGCACAAAAAAATGCTTATAATGGAAGGTGGAACTGAGACTGAACAAATCAGTTAGACTTATTGTATTCAGGTGATGTTCCTATTAGGGTTTTTTTTTTGGGGGGGGGGGGG
>BGPR01005321.1:23087-57707 GCA_013235015.1 Araneus ventricosus
GTTAATGGGTTTATGTCACTTTTTAAAGTCGAATACAATAATGGGGCGAAAAATACCATATTCTCTGTGCGCCATTTACACAAATTAAGTCACTGATGATGGCGGGGGAGTGAAGAAATCGTATTATGACCTGCGGCACTTACCTTTGCTACGACTACCATAAAAAATGTTGATGGGTTTATACACTTTAAAATGGAATACAATAATGGGCGAAAAAAATAATTATATCTTCGTGCGCCATTTATACAATTGTCACTGATGATGCATGGGGAGTGAAACCGTATTATGACCCGGTGGCACTTACCTTTACACGCTGACTCACCATGGTGACAAAACGCTGATAGGTTTATAACCCTAAAGTCGTGAATGGTCAAATAACGGGCCGGTGTCACTATTCTCTGTGCGCCATTTACACAAATGGTCACTGATGATGGCGGGGGCAAAAATCGACATCTGGGTGCCAATGCATTCTTGCGCTACGGCACTCCATGATGACAAAACTTAATGGGTTTATGTCGCACCGAATACAATAATTTGGCAAAAAAAAAAAAAATACAATTCTCTTTGTGCGCTATTTACACAAATTAAGCTTCACGATGGGGGGACGAAAATCGTATTATGACCCGGGTGGCACTTACTCTTGCTACGCCACTCACCATGGTGACAAAACGTTAATGGGTTTATGTCACTTTTTTAAAATCGAATGCAATAATGGGGCGAAAAAATACCATGCTCTCTGTGCGCCATTTGCACAAATTAAGTCACTGGTGATAGCGGGCGCCATTTACCCTCGATACGCCACTGTTCTGCTTGGCTTAGATATTCGTTATCGAGCTTGTGAAGACCTAAAAAATTTAGCCGTAGAGAAATTTACATTCGGCTACAGAAGCCGCTTAGAACTAGATTCAGGAGTGAGTTCTAAAAAGAACTGAAATTACTCCGGTTTATATCAAGTTTTTTAAGTCAGGGTCATCGTTAATATTAATTAGGTTCGGAGATTGTGAACTCAGAGTTCATGCGCTCCGTTAAAAACGATCATCGCTGGCGAAAAAGATCTGAGCAATTTTGAGTTAGCAGTAAAAGACTTCAAACAAAAGATTTCAGATCTGACTGGTTTGAGAGTGAAGGTTCATTATGCGTGTTTTCCATTAGTGTGACGAAGGATGTTTGATAATCGGGTTTGGATGACTTGACTGAATCGAAGAAGTTCTTAAACAGCTTCCGGATGTAATCTTCAATGTTATCAATTTTCGGGTCTTTATGTATAACCAGTGGAGGCTTGTTCTCTAGGGCTGCAGACCTGCAGTCCCCTATGAAACAAAAACTAATTAAATGACTAAAGTATACAAGAAAGTCTATGGGAGGCCACTCCCGCTGGTTTAAATATTGGTTACTGAATTGCCAAATTAAACCAATCGGAAATAAAGGATCTCCACTTTCCCTCAAGAACCCACTTAGCAGACATTCCGATTAATCTCCAATATGAATAAGTTACAGTTCCGTACTTTTTTCTTCAGCAACCCAAAAAATATAAAGATAAGCGTTTTCAGCCATAATAATTAATAATTTAATTTTGATAATTTTTCTTTAACTTGAATTATTTCATTTATAGTAAAGCAGCGTTTATTCTTTCCAGGAACTGACGTAAAACGGCGTATAAATGGGTAAACGTCTAATCGAAATTTCAATAAACAACTCTGGCTATTACGAATTTAATGCTACTAATTGCAAATTCATTAAAAATAAGTATTAAGTTGTTTAAGATAGTACTAGTGTATTGCTTCATAATAGTGAAAACAGTAATTAAATTTTAAAATTAAACATTTGTATCAAACTTAGAAAAAACATACCTTCGTTGAATAAATTGAGTACTAATTATACCTTAGGCGTTTAATTAAAAAAATCTTGGTCATGATTTTAAAAAATCTTAAAATAATAGGAAAAGTTAAATAATGACCGAGGCAGAAAATTTGCGAATTTAAGAAAGGTGGAAAACGACGCATAAAAGAAAGTTTCCGTCGTATAAACGAAGCTCTTACAGTGGTTACGAATGAATCGGGAATGTGACGAAACGACGTATAAATGAGATGGTGCTTTTGATTAGTGCTTTTGCTGTATCTATTTATTTTTCCCAAAATTATCAAATACTCATTTTTAGCATCATTCCTCAAATTTCTCAAAAAGAGCACATTTTTGATGTATAAACTTTGTTCTAAACTTATATCAGATAAATCAAAAGGTTTAATTTAAATTCATGCTGCGGCTAATTACACAGTCCAGTCGAATTGTCATAAAAAGCATCAAAATATGAAAAAAGGACATAACAATTTTATTACTTTAAATTGTTGGGTCGGCCACACAAAACATGGCACTATATTTTGCAGACGGAGATAGGACCGGATAAAGGGAGGAGGGAAATTCGAACGATTGTTTTTTTTTTTTGCGTTTAAATAAAGGCTATTAATCTGAGAAGAAAAAAATTTTTAATTAATAAAAATCTATAATAAATTAATAAAGTTTAAATTAATAAAAATCTATAAAATGAGGTGTCAAACGTTAAGATAGCTTAATTAGAGCAGGAAGCTCGTGATTTATACAAAATCCGGTGAAATTGAAAATTCTCGTGTTTCAAACAAAGCACTGGATTTTTACTTTGTTTTAATTTGTTTAACTGCTTTTAATTATACAACGATCAAAAATTCTTCCAAATTCAACAAAATTATATATATTCTCCTAAAAGAAAACACTTGAAAACGGAAAACGGGAACACCAATAAAGAGAAAATGAAACATAAAAATGAGTTCTTAATCAGAGAAATCATTCTGTGCTGAATAATGAGTTCGCTATTCAGCACAATTATTACAAAATCTCAAGTGTACTACAGTTTTGTCAGCTTTCGCTTTTTAAAATTCAATATTTCTTCCGATGACTTGGCTTTACAACTTAACGACCCCTTTGGAGCTACGTGAGAGCTATTTAGGGACGGATCTCGTAATTATAAACTGTGGTGAGATGATGTTGAAGGCACCTCAATCTCAGAACTTCTGCACCAACATCAGAAAGTTTATTCCATGACCATGCTACAGATTTAACATGCACCAGACCCATGGTATGGCCATATAAACTTCAGATCTTAATAGATGGTAGATATGGGATGGTAGATCGATCCTCGCATCATGGAACCAAGATTCTACCATCATGCCACCGCATCCTAGGCAGTGGCGGTTTTCCGCATAGGTGCTAGAGGCGATCGCCTCGTGCCTTCAGTTCCTGAGGGGCCTCAAAATCTCTTCAACGTACATCACAGTGCTAAAGGTAAGGTTAAGTTACAAGTTTGGGTAGAGGGCAGTGGCGGACTGGGTCCGAAAAGAGTGGTTGCCATGAGACAATGGGGGCCCAATCATATCTACGTTACCATCTCAAATATATTTTTTGATATTATTTATTACAAATTATAACTACGGTAAGTAGCTACAAAAGAAAATGGCGCACATAACTAAAATAATTTTAATTTACAAAGACAAACACAAAATTTTTACATTACAGATCATGGTTTGTCCAGTATATGCTCCTGGGGGATTACCCGTTCAGTAGCAGCATTATCCCAGTTCTGGACGTGGTGAGAGTTATTTCTAGTCTGGGTAGTTCTTTTATCCTTCTCCAAGAGGGCTTTGGAAGCAGATCCAGTGAGAGGGGCTGCAGACGGGCGGTGGGAGGAAAATGCATTGGCTACAAAATATAATGAATTAAAATCAATAAGTTAATATAATCTATTCTTAATCTAAAACTCTATTATATATATTACTAAATACAGTATACACGTATTTTTGAAGGTAATAAATACCAAATATAAATGTAATTTTTTGATTAAATATTAAATAATTTTGGTGGTTTTATAGCATACTGCAATTTTGGAACTATACTGTTATATTGAAAATATTTTAACCAAACTAAAAATAAAATACAAACTATTTACCAATTTAAAAATTTTAACAACTCAAATGTATAGAAGTGTATTACATTTGGTCCACTTCATTATGGCAACTCGGGAAACATTTGAGTTCACTAGATGACTATGCAAATCTGTTAATAAGTACTCTATATCCAAATCATCTAGAAATTGCTTTTCATAGCAACATACAGGAATTCCAAGTTCTCCTCAGACAATGAATTTCTTAATATGGTCTTTATGATCTTTAGTCGACACATATACTGGGGCTCCGAATTGTCTTATGTATAAGTAGCCCACTTGCCATCGGGCAAGCTGGCAACCTGGCCAGTACGCCACTGGTAGAGGGAGGGGCCTCCAAACAGTATTGTGCCTGTGGTCTTATACTGTCAAAATCCGCCACTAATCCTAGGTTGTTTTCGAGTAGAATTCACGGAACGGTTCAGGAACGAAGTTCGCGACACTTTCTCCAATCGCCAACAGTCTTATTAGGTCTTTGGCGAGTTAGCGTTTTAAAATGTTAGCTTCTGGCGGTCCTACCGTGTTATTAAGTCTAGCCGTTTACTCGACTCCTCCAGGGATTTATGCAGGATTTTTCTTTGTTCAATGTGATGTTGCTAAGAAAAAGTTATTTTACCAACAAACTTGTTATTATTTTGGAATCGAAAATGTGTATAAAATATCGAGTTGAATCCATTATTTATTTGTGAGAGCCTTCGCTTTCTTCTCTGGCTTACACATTTACAGTTTTTTTTTTAGTCGTCTAAATTATATTTAATCAATATATAACTGTAAATGCTTCTAAATGTTCGAAAACATCAGGTTTGTTTTCGTATCTCACCAAAAAGCTGTCGTCTGGAAGTAAAATCCACCAACGAAAAGAACTAATTAAGAATCCACAGTAATATTATGTGCGAGTAATTGCATATATAAATATACAAAATAAACTTAGTTTTAATATGGAGAGACTACATACTTTTACCGTCTTTTTAATTAATAAAAGTTAAAATACTCTTCATCGAAACTTATCACAATTCATTGTCTAAAAGTAAAGCAATAGAAATATTTTAAGTACAGAACATAATGAATGTAAGTACAAGCATATAATTTATTTCACAGGAGTTTCGAATCCGATAGGGAAAGAAATCTCGTGAGTATTATCCCCTCCAATCTTATGTCCCAATTATCACCTCGGACTGTCCTAAAGGACCTTCTTTAGAACATATGGTGCCTAGATGTTATCAACTTAATTTTTTTTAAAATGTCGGGAGGCTGTCTTTTCAAACAGCCGCTGATGTTAAAGGAGTAGGACTACTTTACTCGCGTGACTTTTTTTCTTATTTTCAATATTTTTCTTGTAACTTCTGTTGTTACCCTTTATCTCTAAAATAAGACATTAGTTGTGCTTTTGAAATATGTAGTTACCGAGATATAGACGATCGTGTCACCAATTCGTGCTTATCTTTGCACAAATTTGCGACTCAGTAGTCGCTGAACTACAATTCCGATTTTCAAATTCTTTTTGTAACTTCCGTTGCTACCCTTTATCTCTAAAATAAGACATTAGTTATGTTTGTAACATATGTAGTTACGGAGATATAGAGGATCTCCCATATCAAGTTTTGTTACGTTTTGGCGTGTAAATCAATTTCCTTCCTGAAACCACAATGGGAGGAACGTAGCCCTACGTTAAAAAAAATACCTGTCGAATTCCTAGCCAACAGGGCCGCCGAGAGTCGAGATGGGTTCCTGGGCACAGTATTGGATGCAGGTCCCACACATTGGCTTGCGAGCCGGGACTCCTTGCGAATCATGACTCTGGTGACTAATCAGCTGATGGAAGTCTTTCTTCTGGTTGTCCGGTCATGTCACGTATTACTGCAAAAAGTCTGACATCTAGCTACCTACTGTAATTTCGATTAATATAATGAGAATTTTAAATTCAGAGAAAATGAAGATGTAAACATACAGGGTGTCCACACTTATCGTGGTCCAATAGCTATAAACCGTTAGAGATAGATATATAGTTTCAATTGGAAAAATGCTTTAAATGAAGGGAAAAATTATAATACAGTCAAACCCCGTTATAACGAACCCTCAACGGACCGACTCAGAAGTTCGTTTTAACCGAGGTTCGCTGTATCCGTATTTGCAAAAAAATTCCCTAGCATGCTAAGATCTACTTTTATAATAAACTTTGTAATAACATAATATTTTCATTAGTAATTAGGGACAAACCAAGTATTAAATAATATATTCAATAATAAACAAATTAAGCATTTGCCTTTTTTTACTTATTTGCTAATCCACTACATTGAAAGAAGATGTGATTTTTGGTTGAAAAGTTTTCGATTGTATATACAACTTGTAAATTTTTCTATCCACTATTTTAAACAAGTCCACAACATGTTCGTCGATGTTTCCTGTGGCAAAAAAAAATTGTTCAAAACGTTTTTGCATCTGCAATTGAAGGCCGTGGTTCGTCTTGTTCTTCCTCCATATCTGAAGACAAATCTACAATAGAGTTGTTTTTTTTCATTTACTAATGCCACGATATCTTCCTCACTCACTTCTCCAGATGTAATGACATCGTCGTCACAACATTCGAAATGTTCGATTTCATTTTGCGAAAAAACATTCACTCCGTGCTTTTCTGCTCCGATAGAAAAAGCTTTTCGCTTGCCATCGTTAGCCATGATTACTGCAAAGTTCACAGAATGATAAACTAAGCAATTAAACAAAAACGGCAGAGAAAACACGTGATTGCTCCTGGGTCGTCTGACCAGAAAGTCCCCTCCCCCTTCCCTGGTTGACACTAGGCCAGGTGTCCACCGGGGGGGAGGAGGGGAGATAGAAATTGTAAAGATCCTTGCCTGTTGTTCCTTTGTCCCACTTATGGGGTTAGCAGTGACTCTAATAAAGGTACAATAGGCGAGGAATGTGGTGAACCAGAGTATTTCATGCAAAAGGGGTAACTCTTGTAGAAGTTGGGCTGACTTGAACACAATTAGTAAAGAATATCCTTTTGGGCAAGTGAAAAGTTTGAAGTTTTAGAAATTTTCAGTTCGCTATAACCGAGTCTCTAGCGTTCGCTGTTCGTTGTAGACGTATGAAAATAAATTATTAACATAGGGCTTCAGTTGGGACCATGTGAAAGGTTCGCTGTAACCGAGGGTTCGTTATATCCCGGGTTCGCTATGTCGCGGTTCGACTGTAGTAATAAATGAGTAATTAATACAATAAGTAAGTATTGTAGACAAACTTTTAAGAATTGTATTAAGTATTGTAGACAAATAAAAATTAGAGAGTACAGACGTAAATAATCGTATTTTGTGTTGTTTGTGTCTATATGTACAATAATTTTAAAAAAATCTATCTCTAAATTTTTTTGAAGTCCCTCGCTCCTATTAATCATACTTATTAAAATATTTTTGGCACACTGAAATTTTAAACCAAATGTTCCACCCCTCTGCGACCAAAACTAATCGAATTATGAAAGCTTGACTGTGACTATTTTAGACCATTTCAATGTCCGCCTCGAGGAAGCGGTGGCTGTTGATTGGCCTGAAATTCAAAACTTCATAACTCGAACCTGAAATCGACCTTATCTTTTGATAGCTGATTTTGCAGGGGGGCGGGGGGTTTCCGATTTTTGGATTAAAAAAAAAATAATAACCGGTTTAAACCGGGGCAAAATAATAACCAAAAAAATCCGGTTAACCGAAACAAAAGGTAGGTTTTTCCCACCCATAGTATATCTTCCTTTGGTCACACGCAGCAACACCCGTGCATTCCTATACACCAGACCCTGTATGAAGTATGTTCGCAGCCATCGTTTACTACACGCGTGTTCTGCCGTAGCCCTCGGTAATCGAGTGTCGAGGGTATAGGTACTGAGGGTCACGGTTCTGCACGGTGGCGTATCGAGAGTAAGTGGCGCCCAGGTCATTATGATTTTTTTCGAGTGACTTACTTTGTGTAAATGGCGCCCGGGACATGATATTTTTTTCGATCGCATTTCACTTTAAAAAGTGGCATAAACGCATTAACGTTTCAGTGCTGTGGCCAGTGGCGTAGAATGTGTAAGTGGCGACAGAAAATAATATGATTTCTCTTATCCCAGTCGTCATCAGTGGCTTGACAAGCGCAAATGGCTTCAGGGGTCAGGTATTATTTTTAGGCAACCTTATTATATTTTACTTTAAAAATGGCATAAACGCAGCAATGTTTGGACCGCTACGCCGCTGGTTCTCCATGTGGCTGTCTGAATCTTCTAAAATTACTCCTTGTGTCTTCATTCCATGGGGATGTGCGGTGGACATTGTCTCAACACTTCCTTTGCTTTCAGCAGTGAACGAACGTTATGCATAGAGAATGCTTCACTTGGTATCGAAATGGGCTTCATCACTGATGAGGCACGTGTGATCAAGGGAAGACACATAAGACAACTATTACGTACGCAAACGAAACCTTAAGTTTCCTTCTGCAATTTCTGCCTATCGTTTATTAAAAGGAAGTTATAACTATTTCTAACTGGTGCGATTGTTTTGAATAAACCTGTATTTGTAAAACTCAGATATCTCAATTTCTTTGCCTTCAAATTAAAATCGATCTGCTCACTTTCATCCATATAGACGAATTTTCTGGTTTGTTTACATGTCTGTACTACGTATTTCCGGTGTAATGCTATTTTAATGCATATTCAAAGCGGAAGCCCAACATACAAGCAGATGTTCCTGGTCATTCCGGGATCTTTTGGAACGAAAAGGCAGACTCTCTTGCAAAGCAAGTTACTGATTCAACGTCATTTATAGAATGGATCGCCTCAGAGGACATTATTTCCAACTTAAAAAAACAATCAATCCAAATAACGTATGACAACTACCATAAAAGTAAATACCAGGCATTGATTGGAAACCTCCCGGACATTATAACCATCTCTAAATGGACTGGAAACAGAGTGCAGGACAGAATAATTGCACGCATAATTAGTAAAACCATCATAACTCCAGGTTTGCTTCACAGATTCAACCTTCATCCCGACCCTTTGCGCATTGTCTGTAATGAAAACAATGATATTTCTCATATCCTTCTAAAGTGCAAAAAATATTCATCTTTCAGAGTTATTTTCTAGAACAAATTGAACCCAACATTACTTATGATGTCCTTCTGTCTCATGTCTTTACCGACAAGAAGAATCTGACCATCTTCATTCAAACCCGCAAGTACTTTGATATTTCTTAACCGCATCCTTTTGTCATCGAGTGTTGCGTTACCTTTGTTGCTCTACTTGTGTTTTTTCGCCGCCCAAGACCATCAATTTCGGATTTACTCTGCATGGAAAGATTGACGCAGTACTTTTATGGACTGATCTAATCATCATTATGAAGTCGTTATTTTGGAACGAACTATTCTGTGTCTAGCTTGGAACTAGGGGATTACAGCCTTTGTTGCTTCAAATCCCGTAACTCCTCTAATTCAAGTTCAAGTACAAGCAGATCAAGTCAAGGTTTTTAACGTTTAGTTAACAAACCAGAAAACTCTCGCATAGCACTAGGTAACGATTCGACGCAATTAGGAAAATTGAAGAAAGTCAACTTGCCGTCTATAAATTTACAGGGTGTCCAGAAAAGGACAGATGATTTTTAAAATGGAATAGTAAGAGAGTTTTAATGCTAATAGTTCTGGGAACAATAGAATCTCGAGACCCCCCCCCCCCAAAAAAAAAAAAAATTGCTCTAATTGCAATCTCTGAAGGTTCGGCTGTTTGTTTTTTCGGAATGCAAATTATTTAAGTCTCTGCTATTATCAGCATTAACAATTTGTTAAATTAAATATTTGTTTTTATCAGTATTAACAAAAGTGCCAAATGAAATGCCATTTGCTATCATCGGTATATTTTTAGGTATTATGAACAGTTCTTCCTGGCGTTGAACAGTTTGAAAATTACAAGAAACGGAACCATTAAAAACCTAGGGTTTAGTGTCTGCTGCTCTTTCTTTACGAGAAATAAACAAGAAAAAATTGTGAAACGTCCTTAAAACAGCCCTGAGTTTTGTCACCCAAGTTAGAGCGTTCACACCGTTTATGTTGCGACTACACCCATTGGTTCAAACGTGAACTGCAAAATTAAAAATCTACACATACGTCAGTCTTGGTCGACAGATGAACATTCGACCAATTCGAGCAAACGAACAACACGTTTGGTCACGACTGCGTTCTCAACAAATTCTACAGACAAAACAAACGAAATGCCGAACGGTCGAGTTAAAACGACCTCGCTTCGACAGGTCAACAAAGAGTAGGTATTTACCGGTCATCCACGATAGCCCAATCAATGCAAACGGCGGTAAGGCACTCCACGCCATTCCATTTTTTCACAGCGCATCCATTTAGGTGGGTTCCACGGACCGGACCATAAAACTTAGCTCGGCATGATTACTTCCGTGATTTAGCCAGAAGAACAAATATTTGCAAAGAGCAACGGAAATGAATATTAGTTGAGATGGCCCCACATACCTGCGGAGAGTGTCACATCTTCGACAAACTCCTCGCGACTCGAAAAACATCAAGATGCGACATTCTCCGCAGGTATGTAGAGACTACAGCTGCTCTCAATGATTTCACGCATTTCGGCTTTACCAAATGACTGGTTTATTGCTTCACGACACAAATCGCAAGTGAGTAATGGGTTTCCAAACTTACTCACCTACGAACACCTGATCCCCTAGGGTTTACGCGCCGCCTACAAAACGGGACCGCAGTTGTTTTGTGGCTTCACCTCGGCACTATCCATCACAACACCAGTTTTAAGACCCAGAAACAACAAGCGAAGTTGCACACACCACGCGAATTCTCATCGATTGAAGACTGGTCTGGCAACGGCGACCGAATCGGCATGAAGATCGAACCACGAGCAGGAATGAGGTTGGGAATTATACACACCAGCACAAACGGACCCGTCTATAGGCTAACTGGAAAACTGTCAGGAAATCAGGGCAACAATGTTTTCGAAATGCCCGTAAATGAAGTACTGAATTAACTGCCAGTCTTTAAATGGAAAACCAATATGATACATGCTAACTCCACGTCGACCGACTCAGGTTTTAGATCAGCAAGATTCTATGGGGAGGTTTGACCAGTCATGAGAAAGTTACACATTGAGGGTATGGATTAAGAAGCATGTAAAAAAAACCAACCTCAAATACAAACAAAAAAACACACAGAAACACAGACAAAAAAACATACACAAACATTATTAAATACAAAGCACCAACGGTGTGCTAAGAAACAAAAAACCAACGCTAAAACACAAGAAACAAAAAAAAAGGATAATAATATTAATAAAAAATAGAAACTGAATTGCTACATACTTACAATAATATATATATATATATGTGATATTTCAATTTTTAACTTTCCTAAAGTTAATCTTAATAACACCTCATTTTTAAACTACTTTACTTTCATCATAATTAACGCACTAAACTTTCTTTTCAATGAGCTTCAAGTCACGAGCTTCTAAAGGAAATTCCCTTCTAATACCTCATGTCTCCATTCTTTCGTCTTTTTCCACTCAGCATGTAAGCTTTCAACCAACAATCCGCCGCTCAGGCGTAAACCCTCTTGAATACTGGATAATATGAGCACGTAAAAGGTACCACTTTACCTATGGAGAAATAACGTAATGCCTGAATAAAAGAAGATAAAGCCAAATATCTGTCCCATGACTAAATGGACTACACCCCACCTCAGTAAAGTCTGATCTTATATATATATATATATATATATATATATATATATATATATATATATATATAAAGTAAATATTTTGTATTTATTTTATTTAATTCCATACAGTTTAGCATAAATATTTAGACAAGTTGAAATTAAAAAAAAAATATTCAATCATGAGTCCCTCTTCTAGACGCTATTTCATTATCTCTCAGAATAAAAGAAAATTTAAAAGTATTTTTTTAAAAAAAATATTTTAAATTTTTTTTAGACGGAGTCTTTTCAAACAGCAGTTGATGTTAGCTATGTAGTACCACTTTACCTGCGTGACTCCTTTGTTCTGAAGTTCTCCTAGTAAGTTTTGGGTTTATGATGTAATGTTTTTCTGTAACTTCATATTGATATAAGAAAAAAATATCACTTTTGTACAACCTCATCTTTTAGCTTCCTTCGCCAGGAGCCAAAAATTTGCCTTGTTAACATCTTCTGAATACCACTGATACTGAATTCTTTTTTCTGATCAAGCCGCTCTATATATCCAGCCTTCAAAGCTGTGAAAGAAAATTAGACTATGTCTCGCGTACGCGCAGTAAAAACACTATTTACTAAAAAATGCCATATTTCCCCATCTGTGTACCCCTTCTAAATTTTGCTGTAAAACGCTTCCTCTAACATATTTCATCTTTCTGTAAGTTTCTGTAGAATAAAAAAGAAACCTCTGCATGTTATAAGAAACACAGGTGGAAAATTTGAGGATTTTTTTGAGAAAAACCTTTATATCTTCCCAACATTTGTGCTGAGCTTACAGTGTCCATATATAAATATTATACATTAAACATTGCCATTCTGAAAGCTCATCTTGTTATCATATTCTGTGAAGGGTGGAACAAAAAAGTTTTATTCATCAGTTTGTAGATCATTCCTAATTGCCTTCAGGATAGGATCTTCTCACGTAAAATGTGGAAATTTATTCACTTTACAAAAGTTTAAAGGCAGTCAGTTAAACCTTCCGGAGAAATTCTTTAAAAAAATGTGAAAATCTGGGTAAGTGTCCGGATACTTTTGGTCATATAGTATGTAGTTACGGAGATATAGAGGGACATCCCATACCACGTTTAGTGGCATTTGTGGAATCACATTTCTTCCCAGAGACCCCAATAGGGTGACAGCCGAGTCCCTATGCTTAAACGTTTGCTACAATCGATAAATACTATACTTCAAAGTTGCCTGACTGCTGGAGTCACAAACAATCTGCAGAACTAAACTGACCAGACGTCCGGCAAAGAGATTTGAAACATGAAGAAAATCTAAGAATAATTCTCTGAATGTAACTATCGTTGTAGTACCAGATAAATTATAGACCTAAATCTATCTTGAAAATAAAGAAGAAACAAACATAAACAAAAAGTAAAAAAGATTTTTTTCTTTTCTTGTGAAGTTTAGGTTAGGCCGCAGATTAAAGTTGTGGGCCTGTCACGATGCTACTCGTCTGTTGATAGTCCGACCGATTTGTCTCACCTCTTCAAGCGCGAATTACTATTGTTGCAAAAAGAATGTCAAATGCCTTTCTGCCTCACTAGTCTTATGTTTGGGAAGAGAAGTTGGTCAGGAGCTAAGTATAGGATGAGGCCTGGACCCTTACTGGCGACGGGAATTTTCATATTATCTTAGGACGGGACAAATGTGCCTTGCAAGAAAATGACGACCTCTTCGATATTCCTATAAGGAAAGAAAATAGACTTGAATGTCGAAAACCTCTATGTGACGCTCACGATTCCTGTCGGGAGGAGTACTATAAGGCGCGCTTGGATCTCAAAGGGGAGTGTTGTCCACTGGACGACTTTGAGTTTCATGCAGTGCTGCGAGCTAGGAAGCCGGTGAGCTGAGACTGTTGAAGTCCGTTTTGTTTTTATTATTGATCGAACTGTTTGTGTGCTACAAATCGAGTAGCGAACTGTTATTACCTGTGAATTTTGTGTCTGTTCCGTGCTAATCTGTGCAAGACATTGTTCTGCTTACCTGTTCCTCACGTGTTTTCCCATAGTGAATAACATCTATATCTATGTTGACCCGCGTTTGTTACACCATATAACCCATCAGAAAGATTTTGCAACAATACGATGATTCAGGCTGGCATACTTGCTAAATTGGGGATGTAAAATCGTTCTGTAAAACAATAATAGGCAAACAGTTGGACCTATGGATTCTCAAATTTGAAATCAGTTCCTTCTTGGTGTAGGTGCTCACTATAAGTGGTTTACCTTTAGTTCAAAATTAATCAAAAATTTTAACGCTTTCCAATCAACTTTGAGCATATTATCGAAGAACTACCTTATACACTATTTAAAAAAAAATTTCAAAAATTAGCTTTCAGTAGCATCAATTTTTTAATAAATTTTCAAATTCAATTTTAAATAATAATTTGTAACAAGAATGTAAATTTGAAAAAAATGCAAACCAATTTCATTAGTTACTCGCCAATTTATTATGTCTCTCGTGTTTTGCCATTACTTAGAGGATATATATTTTTTCTTTGGGCATTAATTCCAAAAGAAGAATTTACACTTTGCTTTGATTAAACGATATTGTTTTCAGGATAGAATTGTCAAATCCCGTGATGTAAAAATATTTACTCATAGAATGCAACATTGATGTAATAATTTTACCATTTTAAAATTTACTACAATTTTGAAGTTCTGTTCTTTGAGTTCTTCTCAGGCACCATGTATTAAAGTTTCAAAGGTTCTGTTCTGTAGAGAGGGTTTCAACCTTTTTTCTCGTCTCCTTTAATCTAGTTTTTTATTCTTGAGTATCCCCTACTGCTATCAAATCTCTATCTGTTTTATGTACAAGAGCTACTATTATGGTACCTAGGGGGATAGCCATTAGAGTACAGGAAATGACTTGCGATACCATCCTACCCTATTGCCGACTACATTAGTTAGTCTCTTGATAAAGTCGAATGATTTGAGGCCCCCTACCCTCGCCGCAAATTTCCGTCGGTACAGTACTGCAATGTCGAATAGATTTTAGACCCTTCCCCCTGCACCCCCACCCAATGTCGAATTTTCCGTCGGTACACAAATACGAATAGATTTTGAGGCCCCGTCCCAGACCCACGTTCTGCAAATTCCCCTGTCATAGACTATTTATATGTGCTTTGAGGCCCCCTGGATTCTCGAGAATTCTAACACCAGTGAAAAACCGCCATTGATTATGTTATGGCTTAGTTAGCTTGAAAGAGTCAAAATGACTGAATTAATAACTTTTTTACTAGGAATTATTTTTACTTGACATTTTATTGCATTTTTTCAATAATAATAATTCAACCAAAACAAATGAAATAAGTTTTGTAATAATTTCATCAACTTATAAGATAGCTAAAAAAATACAGTCCCTATTAATCAACTATTCAAGTGGTATAGCTATTAAATAGCAAGGATTAACTTTGGGAAACAAAATTCTGTAACTTTTATATTCTTTATGTTTCTTGTCTCCACCATTATAGCTTTGAATTTGGTACTCTATCCAGTCCTTCTAAAATTTCAGGTACATCAACACAGGTTGGAAACTTCTGCCAAGCGTTTGAACGATTTTTTGCCTACGCATGTCGTCTTGAAAATATATGCTAGTTTCCTTAAATTTTAACATTATCATGTTAAAATTTTTAAAACCTTACTTTTTTTTTTGCAATTCTTGAGAAATACCCTTGTGCGCCAAAAAGTACAAACACAAGGCTTTACAGATAGAAGTAAAAGACTAAAAAAAGGGTTGAAGGGTAATTAAATTAAACAAACAAATTCACAAAGAGAAAGGGGGAAGAGAAAAAGAAACAATATATATTAATAAATTTTCACTCCATAATGAACACATGAATGGTATTAAGAACATGAGAATAAACACGGGAAAAGGTACCAAATACATACAATTTTTTTTAAAAAGATAAAGATGGAATTATAACTGGTATATGATCTACAAACAAATAAATGAATAGAAAGAGAATTGAGTCCAAGGTGGGGAAAGAGGAAAAATAAAAGTACTAATCAAATAAAAGCGCACAAATACGCAACATCTTACACAGCATAAAACACGCAATTCGTGAACAGTTAACAAAACAAAAGGTTCTGATCCAAAAATAATTGAGAGAAAAGAGATGAAAACTTGAAAATAAAAATAATAGAACAAAGTTATAAGGAAAAATAAAATGCCATCAAAACACATAAAAAAGTTTAATTCATATAATGTGGGGAAAATGTTTGTCGATAATTCATAAATGATGCAAAACAAGTTTTGCTTGGACTAAAGTAGAGAAAGATGAGGCCATGCAAATGAAAACTTTGAATTCAAGTCAATTTTTTGAATATCTTTACAGTCTGAGTTTGAGCCTGAATCACTCTCCGTGCAAGAACATCCCGTGCGCATCTTCAAATCGCTGTTCTTTGTCTGGAACTGCTCAACCATCTCTAACGCCCAAGAGATAACTATTTAAATTATTGGAAGTGCTCCATGCTCATTCACACCTCGCAAATTGCAGTGAACGCAGCGTTTCCTTCAAGCGCAGTCACTTCTTCACAACCTGTCACGACAGAATCCAGATAAAGAGTAACCATGCTGCAAATGCATTTCGGATTCTGATGATCCCGATGACATTAAGTTGAATGAGTGAATTTTTTACTTTCTCGTGTGCGAAATTTGCTGGGAGAAAGTTTTGTAATCGTCAAATAATTCGACCTCAAGCTTTTCTCGATGAATCTTCACGTTTTCGATCTCTTTGATTGAGTTAGATATTCGATTTACATTCAGTGCCAGTGCACTTTTCCTCAACGTGAGTTTAAAAGGGGACCTTTTGAAAACTTCGGAAATTCAGTTAAAGAGCATTTTGAGTTTGACTACAGAAACCCTTAGAATTAGGTTGTGAGTTGTTAAAGGGTTAGTCAAATTGCAGTTTGAGCAAAAGATTTCAGCTCAGACTGTCTCAAATTTGGGGGGGGGAGACCATTTGGTAGTTGCAAAAGAGTATGCATTTTCCCTTCGTTGTGGACGAAGACTGTTTGACATCTGACATTGGGTTAGGATGATTCTTGATTTGGTTGAAGAAGTTCCTAAACATGTTCTGGATGTAATCTTCAACGTTATCAATTATCAGGTCATTATGTAAGACATTATTTATCGTGTCCCATGGCGCTTTAGTGTGCTGAATGCGGCAATGAATTATGAAATTATAACAAAATAGATTCATTTACATTTAACATAACCAATACTAAATTAGAAATTACATCGAGACGATAATCATTAGATTTGGGGATGACAGAAGACATTTCTACCACCCAATGAAATGCAATCAGACTGTTCTTGCAGCCAATAAGGTGCAAGGAGCTAGAATAGTTGATATTCTGTCAGCTTACACTACAGCGCATTTGTGATTATACCGAAAGTTTTATTTAGTAGAGTTTGTATTTTCTTTCTGTGGAAAGTCCCCAGATTTCGGCTGCGCATGTAGGAGGATGAGGCACTTGAGCCCTAAAAAATCTTTTTAGAAATTTTGTGTATATGTCCTGTATGTGTGAACACGTTAGCAAATGAAATTCGGTATGGGGTTTTTACACCAAAATTGTAGAAGTGTATCAAATTTTGGACGAAATTCTTCAACGAGCCGTCTATCCATCCGTGTGGAACTAAACAGATTTACTGTATTTGGCAAATGTTTTAATCTTCAGAGTTGTAGATATGAGAGTGAGAGAGAGAGAAATTTTGGAAAGAATTTGTCAACGGGTTGACTGTTTATCGAGCTACCTATTTGTGAGTGTGAACGCTATAACTTAAAAATGTAACAAGCTAGATGGATGAATTTTACAGTACGATTTTTACATGAAAATCACAGATCTGTATAAGATTTTGGACTTAACCAAATGACGGGATAAGGTTTAAAATGCATACTCAATTCTCTTCACTATGCTACGAAGTTAAACAAAAACCTGCCATACTGTGTAAATATGTAAGCATACTAGAAAGTCTAGATGAGAAAATTATGTATATTTCATAGCCAAATTATATTTTATAGACCATTAGTTATTAGTTTCCAGAAATATGAGGTAAACATAGAGATCTTTGAAAGCCTCATATCTATGGACGTAGTGGAGCCGGAACGCCGTTCAGGCACTGCTTTTTCTTACGCGAAATAAATGGCAAAAAATTGTGAAAACGTCCTTAAAACAGCGGGATTTTTGTCACAGAGGTTAGAGTTGCGGTGCTGCTTTTAGAGCGTCCCGGTGCTGCTTATTTTGCGACTCCACCACTGCTCATATTCAAAATTTTGGTGAATTTCGTCGTTTCAGCCCTCCCTGAGCCCTACAAAACCATTTTTGTTATTATATTTTGTGTATGTCTATCTGTGTGTATGTGAACATAAGAACTCAGAAATGCTCAGAAAAGGTTTTTAGCAAACCAAATGTAAAGGTTGCCACTTTGAATTTATACGATGGTTAATAGGCTAACTTGGTTATCACTATGTCTTCAGCACCAGGGCCAGAATTTACTTCACGTTATTCTAGTTACTGCAAGAAAGAGAGTAGCTACTGCATCTCATTAGGCAAGGTAACTTGGAAGGTACAGACCACCGCTGACAGGTATGCATCTGTGAACTGGCTCGTGCAGGTGTGAGGAAACTTCACGCAACACTGAAGGAACTAACTCATAATAACAATTACAACTTTAATAAACTTAACAAGATAAAAGTAAAAGTAAAGTCAATTTTAACTGAATTAATTAATATGTCGACAATAGGAACATACAGCAGAGTGAGAGCAAGAGCGATATGACAGATTATGCTTGCGCCTTTATAGCACTAAGCTCTCCACTACGCATGAGCAAGATAGACAGCTCACTCAGGACGAAGCTGTTGCCGCAAGTGGATGAAAGTTGGCATGTAGTTCATTCATAAAACTTCAGAACTGTTTCAAAATATGCACTAAATCCGTCAACTGGGCGAAGTGTTTTTCTTGAACACAAACTTGATTTTCTTCACTCTACTAAAAAAACTACTGAAAATCGGGAATATTCTCCAGTCGGTTTCCTCGAATCACTTCACGTAAGAATGTCACTTACAACGTATGGTCAAAAGTGATCATGCCAATATGTCATGCAACTAAGCGTTTTCGATTGCAACTATAAAAATAGTCTAAAGTACAGTAGAGTCTCGCTAATCCGGACTCCGCTTGTCTGGTCATCCGATTAATCCGGACGGGATTTGTATTAAAAACGCAGGATATACTAATTTTACTGAGATGTCAATACGAAAATAATAATGCGCGTATCCAGTTACTAAGCTGTGTTAATTGAATTGTAGGAAAAGATGTAAGTTACTGTGGCCAAAAAACCTGAAATTTTTTTTTCATGTCGCTATACCGCGGTAAAGTTGCTAATCGATAAGAAATAAAACGAGGAAAAAAATTAAGGAAATTCATTGATATTTTCCGTTCCCGCAAGAGCCTTGAAAATGTAAAAAGTTACAAAAATTGGCTAATTTTCAAAAAAATTTAAAATTTCCCTCAATTTCTTTATTATAGGACTAGCTGTTAAATTCTCATCTTTTTTAAGAATACTAAAATTTATTTTATCAAAATCGGTCGTTAACTACTGGTGGCACATTCTGTCCAAAGTTGATAAAAAATATTTGAAATTGCTTCAATATTCAATTTTTAGGTCCTAATCCTCAACATAATCTTGATATATCATCTTATCTTCGAATTGCAACGTATGGATGCATATACACATTAAAAGGTTATTTATGTCTAAAAATATATCATTTTTATTTATTTACTTTATTTATTGTAACGCACTGCAAAACTGAGCTTCATAATTGCAATATCATTTATTACCTAAGAACGAATGGCAAGAGTGCAGAAAGAAGCAAAAAATTAACAGACCTTTAAGAAGATACTTCGGCAATTAAAATATCTTTATGCCTCTTCAATTTCTTGCATGGTGTTTTCCTCTTTCTTCTCAACAGAAGACACTTATAAGTCTGATTTATGGGAAAACTCGGACATTTAGAGCAAAAACGTCGTTTCTGTGTTTCCACAAACTTTTCATGATGCTTCTGATCAGCGCTACTCTTTGGATTTTAAGGCTCTGGACACAAATATGATGTGGATCCCTCGTAAATAAAGTTTTCCGTGAATGGGATTTCTCAAAGAAGAATCAGGATATCACTACATGAATCCACCTACTAGTTAGAAAAATTCATTTTATAAAACTTACTTTAAGCAAACATAAACCCTTGTTAAAATATAAAAATGAATGGGTGCACCTTTATAATCAGAATATTTCAAATGACTATGTTATGCTACGCGTAATTTTCCATGTTGATATTTGCTGTCGTAATGACTTTGCATTTACTTTTAATAGAAGCAATTACAATTTAATATTATTTCTTCTAAAACTTTGAGTTTTTTCGGCCCACCCTTCCCCACATCATATTTGTGTCCAGAGCCTTAGAATCCAAAGGGTAGCGCTGATCAGAAGCATCGCGAAAAGTTTGTGGAAACACAGAAACGACGTTATTGCTCGAAATGTCCGAGTTTTCACATAAATCAGACTTATAAGTGTCTTCTGTTGAGAAGAAAGAGGAAAACACCATGCAAGAAATTGAAGAGGCATAAAGATATTTTAACTTCTGAAGTATCTTCTTAAAGGTCTGTTAATTTTTTTTGCTGCTTTCTGCACTCTTGCCATTCGTTCTTAAGTAATAAATGATACTGCAATTCGAAGCTTAGTTTTGCAATGCGTTACAATAAATAAAGTAAATAAATAAAAATTATATATTTTTAGACCTAAATAACCTTTTACTGTGTATATGCATCAATCTGTTGCAATTCATCGACAAGATGATATATCAAGATTATGTTGAGGATTAGGATCTAAAAATTGTGTGTGTGTGTGCATATTGAAGCAATTTCACAAATTTTTGTCAACTTTGGACAGAATGTCCCACAGGTAGTTAGCGACCAATTTTGATAAAATAAATTTTAGTATTCTTAAAAAAAATGAGAACTTAACGGCTAGTCCTATAATAAAGAAATTGAGGGAAATTTTAAAATTTTTTGAAAAATAGCCAATTTTTGTAACATTTTACGATCTTCAAGGCTCTTGCGGGAACGGAAGATATCAATGAATTTCCTTAATTTTTATCCTCGTTTAATTTCACACCGATTAGCAACTTTTGTGCAGTATAGCGACATGTGTGTGTGAAAAAAATTTTTGAATTTTTTCGGTCCACCCTACTTTATATATTTATGAAAAAAAAAAAAAACACATCGATTCATATAGCTTTACTCATCTAAAACTTATATTATGTGCATTTTAAGGCAAATTCCGTTTAATCCGGATTTTCCGTGATTTGGATAGGGTCAGGTTGCATCTAGTCTGGATTACCGGGTCTCTACTGTAACTAAACTTCTCTCTTCTATCGACAGACTGACATGCTCCTTTTAGATTTCGTGAGTTTAACCCTTTCTAAGGCCGTGGGAAATGTACTTTCCACCAAATTCATCACTTTCTAAATGCCTTTTTTAAAGTTGGCTTAAGTTCTCGCCAAATTTTTCGATGAAATAGAAACCTAGATGTTCCACTTTCTTTTCTCAAACCATAACGAAGTATCTTGACTCGGTAATTAATTATTAATTAATAAAATTAATTAACAAAAATAATGTCATCAGTGTCTTAACTTGGTAATTAATTATTAATTAATAAAATTAATTAACAAAAATAATGTCATCAGTGTCTTAACTTGGTAATTAATTATTAATTAATAAAATTAATTAGCAAAAATAATGTCACCAGTGTCTTAACTTGGTAATTAATTATTAATTAATAAAATTATTTAACAAAAAATAATGTCTTCCAATAAGCTAAAAGAATTTATTTTCTTGAATTAATCTCAATACCAAAGTTGTTTTATTATACCACTACTAGAAAAAAATAGCCTTATAAAGGGTTAACCTTCCAATAGTCACACGTATGCAGGAGCATCGTATTACATTCTTATATCGTTCTTTTATAAATTTATGTCTAATTGTTATTTATATGACCTTTGTTTATTATGAAGCTAATAAATGCAGATACCATAAATAAAGGTTGAATTTATTTTTGTAAAACAACACGATATAAATATGTTATACAATGCACGATATAAGTACTTCTTATATACACGTGACTGCTGGAGGGTTAATTTGTTTTGGAAATGACTACAAGAACATTACCCAAAATTATTGTCTTTATGCCGTTAAAATTTAAAAAAATTCTACGGGAGTCTGTCTCTGCGAAACGGCCGCTGGGATTGAGGGGCGTAAACTTACCTACCTTACTCAACTGTGACTTTCTGTGACTAAAGTAGCTCTATGTGACTAAAGTAGCTCTATGTGACTAAAGTAACTCTATGTGACTAAAGTAGCTTTACGTGCCTAAAGTAACTCTATGTGACTAAATAGCTCTATGTGACTAAAGTATCTCTACGTGACTCAAGTAACTCTTTGTGACTCTGAAATTATGTGACTGGAGTATCTCATTGTAATTCTCAACTTATCTGACTGATTCGTGATTTTGGTTGGTGGTTTTATCGCGAAAAAAAACTCTTATTTTCAAATGTATTATATTTATTCATGTTATAAATATTCGATAAAATTTCTGTTAGTAACGATCTTATGTAAAATCGGACGATGGTACGAGAAATAACAAACGTAATTCAACAATTCTGGAGTAATATTTCGCGTGAACGTAAGATCGATGAATGAATTGCCTAATGTACTTGGTTAGTTTGTAGGAACCATACAGTTTCTAAATTTCTGCGAAACAAAATTTGGAAAACCCAGTTAATATACCGCTCATAACGACTGAAGCAAGCGACTAAGACCGAAAGAGAGTTAGGTATGAGAAAACGCAGGAAGCTAGGTTGGTCACTGTGTGCACGCGCATCGGTCGCTGTGACGTCATCAAAATTCTTCGTGATTTTCATCAACTTTGCAACTCGATTGTGACTAAACCGTAATTCCAAATTGTAAAATTCTTTGTACAATCTTCAATGTCCACCTTTCTCTGTTAAATGAAACTAAACCCAACTCTCTATATTATTTGGTTGCGGAGCTATAGGCGTTTAAAAATACCACAAAAGCGTCATAATTTTTTTCCTTTCCTGACACCCCATGAAACCACTATGGAGGGACGTAAATTTAAGTCAAAACAGGAATTTCGATCTCTTGTCCGAGCCATTGTAGCATGATAATGCTTTAGGCTTCATTCGTCTTTCTTGTCTTAGCCTGGCTTGATTGCATCAACCGTTGCATTCTGTGCGTAATAATTATTGCATCACTTAATTTACAGAAAAACGCCAGCCTAACAAAAGTGAAATGAAAATCGTACTTTGGAATTAATGTCCAAAGAAAGCAATTTTTTATGATAATGATGAAAGTGGTGAAGATACACTACTGAAAGATTTAATGAAATATTGATATTGGTTTGAATTTCATTACAATAATAAAAAGCATAGCTGCAAATTGTGTTTGAAAACGTGAAATTTTTTTTTAAATTAAGGAAAAAAACTGCACGGAAATAAAATTAGTATTACTGAAAAATTATTTTTTTATTTATTTTTAAGTGGTTTAAAAATGGTTTTTGTGCGATTATATACTCCGAAGTTATTGAGGTACAAGATTCCATTTCGATTAATTTTAAATTAATTAAAACACTGACCAAAATTTCGAAAAATCTTTTTTTTTCTTTTCATAATAAAATAAATAATAAATATTAAAAAATATTTAATGTTTAGTTTGCAACAGTGCTTTCCATTATTTTAATTACTGCGTTCATACATACGCGCATTGTATCGATTTTAAATACATTTTTTTTGTCTGCACTTTGTCGTTGCTATAATTAAATGTAAATTTTTTAAAATAATACCATCACAGAAGAATCAAACGAATCATGCTTCGATGTCTCGGATTGGAGTTTTAAATCTTCTTTAAATTTAAAAAAAAAATCTCTTTCTTCCTCTTCCACCACAACCCTAATTTCCTCTCCCTCTAAAAATGATACAAATCCATCCACAAAAGATCTCCTCCTGACCACGCATCCGAAGATACCCGAGAATTGTCGAAGGAGAGAGAAAAAAGAGCCGGCGTAACCCGATCCCAGGTCTCATGGTCTCTCTCTCGGAGCATCGCATCAGTTGGGGCTGTGACGCAGTTCGGTGCGGAGTCGGAAGAAAATGAGCGCCGTGCTTGCCGGAGGATCGCCGGATAGTCGCCGGAGACGCGTCCGAGAGAGGTCCGTGCCGGGACATGAGGAGGAGGCGATGAGGATCAAGGTGGAATCCGACGCCGACATCAAGGTAAGTTGACACCACATTCGTCTTTTATAGAAGAACTTCGTGACAGTGCTTGGAGAGGAGCTATTTATCATTTTAATACTGTTGAAATTGGTAAATTGCAACGTTTTTAATTCGAATTATTTTCCACCGTCCCATGAAGTTTCTATTAACCTGATGTTAAAATATCATCTAGGATTCGAATTTATTTTTATAATTCGATTCGAATCGAATTATTTTATGGTAGAACTTCGTGGCAGCGTTTATTGTTTCCGTGAACCGCAGTTATCCAACATTTTATCACAGTAGAATATTTTTAAATTCGAATTCGTCTGAAATTCGAATTTTTTCCACTGGTGCCTCAAATTTCGTATTAATTTAATATTAAAATATGGTATATGATTTGAATTTATATTTTTATTCGATTCTAATCGAATCGAATTCTTTTATAATAGAACTTCGTGACAGCGCTTTTAGTTTCAGTGGAGTCACACAGTTATTCAACATTTTAAAAGAGTGGAACTTTTTTAATTTATCAATCAATTTAGGCATTTTAATAGCTCTTGTGCAACTGAACAAAAATATAAATCGTAGACTTTTCCGTTTATTATTATTTTATTTCTTATTTTTTTGATGACATTGGTTCTTATAATTGTTTTTCAATCTGTTAGATCATCATGTGATGTGTTTGAACCTGATGCGTCTTTAATTCTAATTACAGTAGAACTTGGCTAATTCGAACTTTTTATTTCGAATTCTTTTCCACTGGTCTCTTTAGCGTCCTATTAGCATAATCTTAAAATACCATCTTTCATTCGAATTTATTTTGGTTAATTCGAAGTCAGAACTGAAAATTAAAAAAAAAAGTTTTTATTTCGAATTCTTTACCACTAGTCTCTTGAATGTCCTATTAAAATAATCTTAAAATGTCGTCTGTCATTCGAATTTATTTTGGTTAATTCGAAGTTAGAACTGAAAATCTCAAAAAGAAAAAAGTTTTTATTTCGAATTCTTTTCCATGGTGTCTTGAATTTCCTATTAACACAATGTTAAAATATCGTTTGTAATTCGAATTTATTTTGGTTAATTCGATGTCAGAACTGAAAATCTCAAAAAGAAAAAAGTTTTTATTTCTGAAATGTTTTCATTAGTTGAACTCGTTCGTACCTTCTGTTCTCAGTGATAGTAAGAGAATAATTTTTTAACTTCCTTAATTCACTTGAGGAGTTTAGTGATATATGTACAATGTATTCATTCAAAAAAGCAATAAAAAATTTCTCAACTTTTTTTAAAAAAACTTCGAGCACGAATTGTGCTGTTTATTTCGAAATTTCATTGCCCAGTTATGGTGCTCAACGTGCCGTATAAATCAACAGTTATGGTATCAATGTGCCGGTTTGTTAATTAAAATTACTTACTTATTTATTAAAATTATTGTTTTTCAAATTTTAATTGCAATTGTTATAACTCTGATTTATCAAAATTATTTACTGTTTATTTATTAGTTACATGTTTGTTAAAACTGTTAAATATAAAGAATAAATCATTATTACCATTTTTAGCTCAAGTGTTGTCATTTACTCATGTTCGAAAGCTTTTCTAGACACAGTTTTCTTCATTCGAATTTTTTGACAATTTAAAATTTTTTTGTCTTTCTGTGTGAATCAACTTCGTATTTGCCAAGTTTTCTTGTATTTATAACTTAACTTCCATATCAGCTGCTATCATGCATAAAGTTTAGGATTTTAAATTATTTATATCAAAATACCTGTTATAATACAAATATTTATTTTCTAAGGTTATATTTCATTTTCCCATGGAAAAAACTTTGGCTTTTTAAAAAAGCAATTTAGGTTTTATTGATCAACTTTACATTTCCTGTTTTATAGCATGTGTGCGAAGACACACATCTGTCAATATTTTGCATGCCCCCCCCCCACCTTCAGAGAGCGTTTCTTACACGTTCAGAATCACATTATTACTTTTTTTCATTGGACCTGATGAACATTACGCAGCTGCGTTTTTACAGGGAAGTTCTTATTACTATGATAGAAAGAAAAAAAAAGTAAACAGTAATTTGTTATGAGGTCTTTTTTTAATATTTTTTGATTATGATAATTAATATAATTTCCAATAATCTTGACCTTCCTTAGCACAATTTTTAAAAATGTGCTATTCCGTGAAACAAATTTTAGATTTTAACATGATTTATTGTGATGTGTGTGGAATACGAATTTTTTTCTTATGATATAGTTTTTTTTCTTTTAAACTTTTCTGTAACTTCAGCAAATGACTGTTTAAAAGTAGAAGAAATTTGCTGGTGGAAATTCCAAATTATCGTATACTGTTATGAATTTTTGTTGACAACTTTTTTGGCATGTGAAGTTATTTACTAGGTCGTGCACATTGATAATTTTCACCTTTTTGTCCCCAAAAATTCACATCTGTTGTCTGAAACACGGAATTTATATTTAGTGACGTACGGGCGGCTGAAGGTAATCAAATGAAGAGTTGGCTATCAAAACCATAGAAATTCGTTTCTTCAAATTATATACAATCATTGGCCAACGTCAAAAAGTTATAATGAAGCCTCATTTTACTCATTTCTATTATTTGTTAGTTCATAAAATAACTGGTACTTCTTAAACTAAAAATATAACTGGTAATACTTGATCTAACAAAAAAATGTCATCAAATGAATTTGAGACGTCCTTTGATGAATGTCGTACTGAATTTCAAATTTTCTAGCTTGATGCATATTTTACAAAATTTTCAATAATATTTTTCAAAAAAATGCATGTCACGGTTGTACCACTTATTGGATATTTCTTCACTGACTACATCTCTTTGTTCCGATCGAAATTTTCACTGTAAAATTCTATAAATATTCAAGTTTTTTCTCCCTCTAAAAAAAGTAATCTTACATAACCGATGGTTCTGTATTCAGTTCAAGTTCGATCTGTTTGAAGAAGACAGTCTGGAATTTCACAGAATTGAAAATTCCTTCCATAAAGGTTGATACAAAATTAATGCAACAGATAAAGGACCAGATACCATTAGCAATTGCTGTGTTTCTGTGACTAGTATTTTCTCCTTTAAAGTTGCCATATACAGGATGATTCTAAATCCATGGGACAAACTTTAAGGGTTGGTCAGGCATATTTTACAAGATATTTTTATGATAAAACATGGAATCGCAAACGCAAAGGTCGATCACTATAGGGACTCTTTGCCATTAAGTTAAGTAAAAGAAACGGATATAACAGACAAAGTGTATAACGCAGGTTTAATAGTATACTGATTTACAATACACATAACATAGGTGCATAAATAACACTTTTATTAGTCATACGCTACATGGCGATGCAATGGCAAGAAGTGGCGTAGCTAGCAGTGGCGGATTTTGCCAATATGAGGCCACAATTCAATTGCTTTGAGGCCCTCCTTCCCCTATCCACTGTCGCAAATTCGCCGTTGGCTTAGCACTACGATGTACGTCGAATAGGTTTTGAGGCCCCCCTAGAATCTCGAGGCACGAGGCGGGCGCCTCTAACGCCTGTGCGAAAAACGCCACTGGTAGCTAGGGTAAGTGGCTCCCGGTTCTTAATACGATTTTTCGCCCCTTCGCCGTATTTCATTTTAAAAAGTGACATAAATGCATCGAAGTTTTTTTAACATGGCCAGTGGCGTTAGGGAGATAATATGATTTTTTTTACCCCAGTCATCATCAGTGGCGTAACAAACGTTATTTTTTGATATTATTTGTTTGGCTTCTATTACTCATCATATTTTGATTTAAAAAATGACATAAACATAATAATTTTTTGACTCCACGGCGCCCCATAAAACTGGCACCCGGGGTATCAATACCCCTCCTTGCCCCCACTGATGGCAAGACGGATACAGTATCAACAACAAACATTTGGAGTACTTAAAGTACGTGTTCAAAGGACTTGCGTCCGAAGCTATGCACGCTTCGCAATTTGTTATTCGTGCAATTGTGTTGCTGTTCTAATATCAGTTTGCATTCCATTAAACCTGTGTTGTATACTTTTATCTGGTGTATCTTTCCTTTTACTTTATTCGCTGGTGAAGAGCGCCCCGTGATGGTCACTCTTTGTGTTTGAAACCCCATTTTCTACTGTAAAAATGATTTGTTTCTGCATAGAAGTTTGTCCCATGATTTTCAAATCACCCTGTATGTTTAAATCATGAATTCGAACATCAGCTATTCAGTGCTTGATGAACAATAATACTTATCTAATTAGGATAAGGATATTTGCGAACATCAATTTCTAATTATAATATCAATTATAGAGTAAGTTTAATTATTTCTGAGACTTTCAACTATTCCAGTATTCTTTTACTTGTCTTAAAATCCTCGAACGCATTTATTTAGGATTAACTAATTTTATGAAAATGGCACGAAGTATAAATTTTCGTTGACAACCAAATGGCCATATTCTACAATTAGCTCATACATTTTTATATTCAGTTTTTTAATAGATTGACTAAAAGTGAAAATGCTTATAGTCATGCATTTCATATAGTTTATAAATTCAAATTATCAATACTCCAAGGATATAATAACATTTACCTAAAGTCTTATTATCTTAAAATTTCACTTTCACAGTGTTTTTGCGACTTCATATTTTGGAAAACCACTTTATATTTTTCATCCATTTATAAAATAATTTTCGCACAAACTTAAATTTTGCATATCTTCTATCCTCAATGGAATGCGGAAGCCCAAATGTATATACATTAAAAAAGAGTATAAACGACGAATTAATGGTAAGCAAAATTAATTTAATGAAGTGTTACAAATGAAGACTGTTTCGTTAATCATATTTACTTATAGATGTAGAGGAATATAACAGAAATATCTATTCCAAAATTTATGATGTATCATTTGCGGTCGCTACCAATAAAAATCCTTTATTTAAGTAACTAGACTAGAAATTAGAATAATTCTTTTGAAACTTAGTTTAAAAAGTTCATTCAACACTTAACTTGAAACTTATAAAATTTCTCGAAAGGGATTCAAAAAATTAAATAGTAATTATTTTCTTCATTTTTTTCCGAAAGAAATTGTCTGAATTCCGATCTCTGATGAAAAATAACCAAATTCTTTATCTGTTTTGTATGTTTTTTCCTCTATAAAACGGTTTCTTTTCCTTCATCGTCATCCGATATCTGTTTTTAAACAAAAAGCTGTAATTCAAAATGGCGTAATTAAACTTCAATCGATATGCCTACTAATGATGATCATTAATAAAACCTCAGAACAAAGATTTTATTTCTTGTCTTCTCAAAAATTAACGCATAAAAATGAAAGTTCCTGTGCATTAACAGCAAATTTTATTAAGACTACCAAATTTGGCACAAACAAACTTTGGAAAATGAAAATGTGCACCTCAGAGCTAATTTTAAATTTTAAGTAATTAGAAATTAAACAAAACTTTGCTGTTTTTTCATGATAACTTTCAAAAATATTATCGCACAAAGATCATGTCTACACAACATTAAAGTTCAAAAAATTACTTACCAATTTACTTCTCGTCCAATCTTTTCCACTAATTTTAGCAAAATTTTAAAAATGTTTTTATGCATAATTTGCAATAATAATTTTCATTCTTGCAATGAAATTCAAACCGTTTTCATTGTTTCTTCAAATATTTAGTCGTGTGTCTTTCTTCCATAGTTAAATGTTAACTAATGAAGATTCTGTTTAATTTTTCCATATTATTTGGTAATATCGTAATGAATTTTACTTTCTTCACTTTATTTCATCACATTTTTTCTAGAATCTGAAATAAAGCCTTTTAAAATTTAAAAAACTAAATGAAAAAAATATTTTGCTAAAATACTTAAACCAAACATAACAAAACAAGCTGGTTAAGGCGACTAGTTGTCAATAAATAGGAATACTGTTTCATTATTTGTACTTTCTGATTAATTGTATTTTTGTCGGAATTTCTTTTAAATTAAATACAATACGTTTGCTGCAGTGGGAAGGAAAGCATTGTTTCCATTAAATTCGGAATATTGTTTACCAGGAAATAAACATAAGTTTTAAACATTTTAATAATTATTTAATAGACTTTCTGAAATTATAGATTGTTTTTAGTTAGTAAAAACATATCTAAAAAATACATCATCAGATATAGTATATACATTTGTAATAGTTCTATAATTGCTTGTTAGTATTGTTGCAAAAATCGTTTTTGGTTTTTGAAACGCATTACCACGGCAACGCAACGTACAAAAAGAAATTTTAAAACTTAACTGTTGAAAATAGCATCTTATATTTTAACTCATTGGCCCATTTATAAAACTTGTTCTGTGCAAAAATAGCGTTATTCGATTTTAATTCACCTGAATCATTTTGACACTGTTTTAAAAAATGTTCTTTATACTGAGACCGTGAGTATTTAAGAACTCGCTGCTCTAACTTTCTCGTATATGAAATATGGGGTGGTCGTAAATTATTGGACCCATTTCAAAAATTAATTTTAAAAAAAGCTAATAATGTTACAACTACGTTTTTAAAAAATAAAAGCGCATTTTAAAAAGTTTTTCTTCAGGTGGTAACGCTCCGTTACGGTGTTCTGAGTGGTCATAAATTATTGGACATCTCCCATATTTGAGAACCATTATCTGCGAAACTACTAAAGCTAGAAGAAAATTAAAAGCATGTATTTGTAGAGAATTTCACGCTCTTTAATTTGATAAATCAATTGTAATTCGAAAACTGAATAGTTTTCTAGATATTCAAGAAAATTTAAAAAATGAAACCAGAAAACTCACATCAGCTTCTGCTGATCGGTAGCCATTTCGTATGGAAATCTCTCGCTGTATAAAATTAAGAATGCCGTAATGGTAAGATACCTATCTATAATAAGCTTTTTTATTTGCTCTCTCATTTAAAAAAACGTAGTTGTAACATTACTAGTTTATTTTTATTAATTTTTGAAATGATCACCCTGTATGCAAACATAAACTATTCGCGGAAAATCGATTATGCGATCTTGATAAAATTATACGTTTTATATGCCATTGAGCACGGAAAAAAACGTTTCTGGGATCACGCCTGTTTGTTCATGACAGCTCACAACAACAATGATACAGGTGGCAGAAATTTGATATGCGGTCTTTACACACCAAAAATGTAAGACTGTATCAAATTTTGAACAAATCTGTCAGCTGGAAGAGATAATTTTCCAAAATATGTACTCGATTTCCTTCGCATGAAGCTAAACAAAAAAAGCGCGATAATTGCAAATATATTCGAGCGTGCGGCCACTCACGTCCACGAAATATATTACATCCATTTGTAACAAGGATCCTTTCTATTCGCAATCTATTTATGAACGAAAATTTTTTCCGCGACTGAAGCTCGCATGCACGACATGCAAGTTAAGGAACAAAAGCGAAAAATAAAGTATAAAATAATGGAACAAAAATTAATTTAGCTAGATTTTTCCATTGAGAGAATTTTAATGAAGTGCTTCAAGTACAAATTACTTTCTGAGATATTTTTTGCTCATAAATTTTAAAGAATATGTTAGAGACACTGGCTGCCATTGTTTCCGCGACTCCAAAATTTATATTTGCGCTCCCATTAGAGCACTAAATTAAGAAATTTAGATTTAATGATTATTGCATTTATTTACTTGTGTTGTGTCACACCGTCAAGTGAAACTATTAATTACATTTAATCATCGGTAACTTTTCATGGTTACGGGAAAAATAAATTTCTCTTATATCCGGAATTTCAAGACATTCTGGATATAAGCGAATAAAGATTTTGACATTCAAACTAACATCATACAAAAGATGTTTTTTTTTTTAAATTTAAAATGGAGTATAATTGTTTTTTCTTTCCTTTTGAGTAATAACTTCCGAAGATATTTAATGATGGAAACAAGTGAATAAATATAAAACTGTCATTAGAAAATACAATTTTTAGAAACTTTTATTTTTATTGCTGTCAGTCTAGAATATTTAACTCCACATAGTACAAGTGACATTCCTTTGCATTCCTTTCTTTTCAGGATATTTGGTTTATTACAATACAACTAGCCGATACATTAACACCTCAGAATTCTTGTTTGAAATATTACTGATAATTTGTTGTCTATAAAACATTACTTGGATTATAATTTTAATACTGGAATTATCAATCTTCAATAGACATATTGATTAGAAGCAAATTTAACTATTAAACAATGTTCTAAAATTTTAAGTTTTAAAATATGCACATATATACGTGAAGTTAACAAAAACATGTTACCTTTTGGCGAATTCAAAATTTAGGAGGATTTTAGAGTATAATTTTTCAACGAAAGTGGCGTTCACTGTTTTTGCTTGAAGATTGTTTCCTTTTTAATTATAATATTTCTTTAAATTTCCTTGTTTCTAAAAATACATTTATAGCTATTCTGGATAAGTTTTTTACTTGTTACCGGAAACATATTTCACTCTTTCGTCTCAAATTTTCATTTTGGAAGTATGTTAAAATGCATAGTTCTTCCAGAGAAAGAGGAATATGGCATACTGAAAATCTAATCAATTAACCGAAGAATCAAGCCTTAATTTATTGTTTGGCACTGGAAAACTGATTGATTAACAGTGCCAAAACTGGCTTCCTGTTTTCCAGCGGAAGCAATAGTTCGTGTCTTACAACAACGTAACAAATGAAATAAAGCAATTGGTATCTATTTAAAATCAAAATAATGATTTAAAGCATAATTAACTTTTGGCTATAAATCAGAGAAGACGTATAGGAATATTTATAAAGTTTCTTTGTAATAAAATCTATTGCTAAAATAAAAAAAAGTCATAATATTTGTGGGCATACCATCAGCAAAAAATAATCGTAAATCAATAAAAACTATTAGCCGAGAGTTACTCTCCAAAGAAAAAATAGTTATTCGTTCAATTTAGGATATTTCTTATTAACGATAAGAGTAGAATGTTAATATATATTATTGAGTTAAATGTAACCTTGATAAATTATGTATTTTGATCGTTGAAACTTTCCTTGTTCACAAAAGTAATGATATTATTCCTTGAATACGCTTAAATTTTTTATTAAATGTATAGTTAATACTGATATTGAAACCTGAAAACCGCAAAAGCTTTACCTGATAGGAGAAATGTTTTTTCATATTGTGCCTATGTTTTGGAGTATGATCTGAAAATACTATGACACATTCTGCGCGATGAATTGAACGCCATTTTTAAGCCGACATGTTATTGTTCCCATTTATAATTTTCGGGAATTCAATTCGTGGAAAGCTGGAGTGGCAACATTCTGCAAACATTTTTTTATTGATTATATTTTCGGCATGCGCATTTGTTTTCTGTTCTTTCAAGTGATAATTATTTAATTCTACTGTGTTCAAAGTGAATTGTTACATTGCATTAACCGATGCTTTCCTAAGGATTGTTACAATACTAGGAATAGAAATAAGATTGTTTTGTGCGAATCAGTATTCAACTGATTAAGTTTCGTTTTTTTTCAAAGTAATTTAAGTAAAACTGCTAATAATTTTGGAGAAATGATAATAAAAAATATGTTTGAAACAATAAGCTCATCCTTCATAATGGGTTAATCGCATTTATGTGCGTGTGTGAGAGATTTTCCAATGCGTGTTTTTTCAAATGTGTGTAGCAGTTGAAGTTACGAATAAGTTTTCTCTCCAATCACGTAGATGCCCGTTTCTGCACCGTCAGATTATTTTTCTAAGATTTGCGTAAAGAAAAAGTTTAACAATTTTGAATAATATTTATATATATATGGTCTAAAGTTATACTAAAATCATTGTCTTTTTTTTGTTTCATTTTTTCTAATATCAAATAAAACTTAAATAATAAATTGCCTTCTTTTTCCATCCGATAAACGCGGGATTTCACCATTGTTTTTAGACAACTATCTGGATTTCTTAGATTTGAATTTTTCGTTTTGTTCTACAGTTTCGTTTTTCGTTCATAGAACTTAATTTAGCACTAAAGATCAGTACTTATATGCAAGGTATCCATTCGAATCGTGGTCCAAAAGCTTATTTCTGTACGTTTACAGATAGCCATAGACATCCAATTGGATGTCATTTAAAGCTTTTAACTTTTTTTGTTTGGCTTTAAATGAAGGTAAGAATTATAATTTATGTTATTTGAGTCAATAACTGTATTTCTGAAAAATTTACGAAATATAATTTTTAATACAGTCTCCAGGTCCTATTAGTCATCTTTAATGAAATATTCTTGACATACGAACAAAAGAAGTTCAACTCTTCTGAAAATAAAACCGATGACTTATGAAGCTTTGAATTCCATTATTTTAAGCCAATCAACGGCCGCTTCGAGCAAGCGCTGCCCGTTGATTGGAGGGTCTCCCTGGAGGCGGCCATTGAAATGTCCTAAGATCATCTAAAATAGTGAAATTTACAGTTTCATGACTTGGTCAGTTTTAGTGGCTGAAGAGTGGAACTTTTTCGTTTGAAATGCTTGTGTGTCAAGAATATTTTACTGAATATGTCTAATAAGATCGAGAGACTGAATAATAATTTAGGTT
>BGPR01005321.1:71102-95560 GCA_013235015.1 Araneus ventricosus
GTATACCTAAAACATAACGTTCATAGCTCAAGGTCAGGTGATCCGATTGATCTCTTTATGTGCAGTATACCTAAAACATAACGTTCTCAGCTCAAGGTCAGGTGATCCGATGGATCTCTTTATGTGCAGTATACCTAAAACATAACGTTCATAGCTCAAGGTCAGGTGATCCGATAGATCTCTTTATGTGCAGTATACCTAAAACATAACGCTCATAGCTCAAGGTCAGGTGCAATCGACGAATTGAGAGCAAATATTGAAATAGAATTTCCCTAAGTACCAACTGATATAATTAACGACTTTGCAATTGGATCTGCCCCATTATTAACAGTGTCTGGACAATAATCGAGCTATCCATTCGACCTCTTCAGTTATTTGACAAGATTCTACACTTGTGTTAACTAATTTAAGTTAAGAAACTTTGGAGGTTATTAATTATTCATGTAATACCTATTTCAATGTGATTATACATCTTTTGGAAGATCTTGTATAATAAAACATTCAGAGTTCGAGTCTTTGAAAATCGAGAATTTCTAAAGGTACTTTGACTATGTAAAGTAAAGAGACTTTGACTATATATATTATTATGGACTTTGTCTTCGAAAATTTCTTCATGACAAAATCTCATTATTAGAACGATATGGCTTTTTCTTTGAATGACTGGTCATGTTAAAACTGCTGCTAAGGAATTAAGATTATTTACCACATTTTTATTTAGGTGTACTTGCATATAAATTTTAAAACATAATTTTAAGTTTTATGTGCATGTAGATTTGGTCTTTATGGCTGGCTAAACAATTGTAAATGGAAAGATTATTCAATATAAAAGGAAAATGCTTTTTTGTCCCTTTCTCTTTTTTCTCTCCTAAAATATGTGCCAGTATCTTATCATTATAGTAATGAGATATCCTTTAGTTGCTTTTTTATAGTTTATTGAAATAAACCATGCAGATACTTAGCTCTCTGAAAACAACTATTTAAATATGTTGGGATGAAAGATTCCACAAAAAAGAAAAATCGTTTCTTTCTATTTCGTTTACTCATGATCAATATAACATGGAATATTATAGCATTAACGTAATAGATTAATGGAGTAAAAACTATAAAAAAATCCACAAAAAAGCTTTTGAATTTGGATTTTTCTCATTAATTTCTAGCTAATTTATGGTTAATGATTTTATTTTGAATCAAGATTTCAGAGTAATTAAGCAATTTTAAGATGAAATTTCCATGTATTCATCATACTATAACAATTCCTTTTGAAGATATATGTATTAAATAATTAAGCTCTATTTTTAGAACCAGTTTGAAATGCTTTATAATATTCGAAATGATGTTTTAATGCTTTTTATTGAGAATGTTAATTGCATGCGGATTCAGAGAAACAATAAGGAATTTATGAGACAACAGTTAATTGTCTCTAATGAATGATAGTTTAAATTTTCGTCCACTTTATTTAATGGAAAGACATGCCGTTAATTCCTGTTTTGTTCCTATAAGATGACTTTTAGAAGTCTTAACTAAAATCTTTAACTAGTTTTGAAACTTTATGCTGAAAGGGAACCAAAAGAAGTATAAAAACTTTTCTTACTTCGTTTAGTTAACTATTTGTAAATAATTATTATTAAACAGAAAACCATGGAAGATAACAAAAACGTAGCTTTGTGACTGAAAATTTAATTTAAATAGTTGAAAAGAATGAAATATGGATATGATTTCAAAGAACTTGGAAAAATGTTTACTGTAAGTCGAATTTGAATTTCTCTTGCACTTCGAAAACATGTTATTCCGAAAATAAAATTTTCAAAGAAATTTTTTAAGGATTCTGAATAATTTGTTTTTAATCCTAACATAAATTGGCCGCAGTTAAGCAACTGAGAACCAAATCCAAAATACACATTTTAAGATATTGCTGTTTACGTTAAATATTACAGAAAAAATTGAAATGCTTGTTGTTCCAAACTGAATTATAGAATAATAAATACATCTAATTATAGGTAACCATTCTATAACTAATTATTTGGATGCAGTGTATTCTAAAACTTTCATTTCGAACACTTTATCTTATGAACTGCGGAAAAATTCAAGATAATTTCTAAACAACTGGAAAAAAATCCATTAAACTTTTAAAGGAAATTAGTCCCTGAAAGAAAGAGCATTATGATTTGGGTTACCATACGTCCGGATTTCAAGCTCACGTCCGGACTGCATATAGGCAGACTGTACTCGAGAAGAGCACCTTTGTAACTTTGGAGGGCTCTGATTGGACAAGCGAATCTGACGTAACTATGCTTTGCTTGTTTGTTTACCTCTGACCACGCTCTGACTGATTCTGTCAACTAGCGAGAGCGGAATGGACCTTATGCATGTGACGTCACATCCACCGACACGTGACCTGCCGGAGGCAGCCATTGGTCAGTCTTAAACAGCTGACTCAGAACTGCTTTTATTTCTGAGTCGCTTATAGGCTGATCGTTTTGTTTATTCCTCCACAGCTGTTTTTTTTATACTCTCGAACCCAGACGGTGCATAAGGTCCATTCTTTGTGTAATACGCCATGGCTATTCAGAATTCCAATCTTCCCCCTTCTTTTCTAAACGAAGTTGTTAAAATCGTTGAAGATGAAACCATCGTTCGAAGCAACCTTAAAAGTGTTTCCGATGTGTATTCACGGATAGAAGAATATGGAAGAACATCGGACACGAAATGGAATCTTCGATCTTCTAGACCGTCTGGAACAATGCTTGTGTGCTGATAACTAGCAATAATTATTTTTTCAAATTATTATCTTTTAGATGATGTATGTTGCAATTTGGTATCTATATCAAGCATTATTTCAATACTTATATTTATCATGGTTTAAGTTAACTATTAAAATATGAATTTTAATGTTTCAGATTTGAATGAAGCAAATCTAACGACATTAAATCAAGAAGAAGAAAGATTCCCCTTTTGAAAACAAATTAAGGCAATATCTTGGAGAAAAAATTAGTATTTACAGTTTTAAGAACTAAAAACAAGATACGCGTGTCTCACTGTTGATGCGATGTGCAGAAGAGTGACGTCAGATTCGCTTTCCAATCAGAGCCCTCCAAAGTTGTAATGGTTCTCTGCTCGAGTACAGAATGCCTATATGCGTCCGGGCTAGTGTCCGGATCCTCAAAATGTCCGGATTTACGCCAGTGAATGCGGCGAGAGAGAAATTTGGTAATAACAATGTGATGTATTCGAAAACGCTGATGTCATTCCGCCATTGAAAGAAACTTCATTGCTTGTATTGTTGACATCCATTGTTGATGAGAAAGTGGTTGAGCCTCCTTACCCAGGCCCCAGCTCAAACTGAAAATTAAAAGGTTTTTTCAGTGTTATGAAAGAGGGTCGTCGGTACACAGCTCTAAGAATTTTATACCATACTTTGACCAATCCCAAAAATTCTGGTATCCCTAATTCTGATTCATAATTATATATTTTTATGCAGAAATTTTCATACAAGGCTTCTTTTCACTTAAAAAGAACTCATCAAATGCTCATTACGTGAGAAAAAGTCGAGAGAGAAATGACAAAGCGGAGACTCAATTATTTGGTCTGCAACTGGGTGGCTGCCAAAGTTTCAGAAGGGGGCTGTTCAGTCGGTAAATGGAGTAGGTTTCACAGTTATACATAAGGCAGATGCTTTCTCTTCTTACCGTTACAATTCCGCATTCAGGGAATTGTATTCGGTGACATTTCAAGTTGACAGGATGGGGCAAGAGATGCGATGTATTATTACACCCATTAAAATAGTCCTGAATATGTTCTTAATGTATTCAAACTTCTTGCGTTGGATATATCAATTATTTCACACAAATTCCGAATTCATAGGAATCAATTTTCATGGTGTCCCAAAAGAATCTATCTTTGAGAAATCGTATACTTTAAAAAAAAAAAAAACTGAAGTGTTTCTATGTTTATCGTGTTTAAGAAGTTCTAAATTTTATTTTTGTAATTTTTGTAAGCACAGGGTGTTCCAAAATTCTTGTTTTGTGTTCCAGAATTAGCTACCTATTTTGGTATATTAAAATAAATTATTACTATTTTTGCAACGCATTTAAGACTACAGAAAAGGAAGGAATTAAAAAATTACAACAATAAAGAAAACGTATTTATAAATCTTATGTCAAAACTTCATCGAAAGCTTTCCGCTTGTGCTCCGTCCTCATCCCATAAAAATGAAATTTGGTACATTTTTAGCACAATTTAAATATGATAAGCATATATAAATAGGCGATTTTTTAAATAAACATCTGATTTCTCAAAAATAGATATTTACTTTTGGGATAACCTGTATATTATCACTATTATAGCGCTTCTTATAAATAACAATCTGTTTTGCTGCAAAAGAATTTGTGATTAATTCACTAAATCTTGTAAATAAGTAGTAAATGGAGATCAAAAATACATTGTAGATTTAAAAGCAATAGAGTCAATTCACGTGAAGACACAGGTCCATGATAAACGTAACTGTGTACGTCATCTAACGACTTGCATATAAATAGTGATTAAATATACGTTTGAGGTATGAAATCAATATATTCATTCATATCACGCCGCAGTCACAGGGCAAATGTAACTGCGCGTGTCATTTAAAATCTAACTTCACGTTGTCCTACGTTGGGCTGCGATGTCTTTTTTCTTTTAACTAAATAAGTAATGGTGTTGCGTATCATTGTCCACTAAGCCGGGTGGACGGCTCTAAATTGACTGTTTTCGCTCGGGAGATCTATTTGCTTAATTTCACTGTAACCATTTTGAAAGACGTTCTATATAATTCTATATAATCTCGTTTTACTTTGTACTAGTGTTCCTTAAACATTTCTTAAACGAAAGTCGATAGTTTTCCCAAACTATCGACTTAACTATCGATTGTTTTCTCCGGGGAAATACTATCGATAGGCGCATTTTCTGTAGATAGTTTAGAAACTATCGATACTATCGATAGTTCCAGTCGATAGTTTTAAAGCTATCGACTGAAAATGCGCCTATCGATAATAATCTAAATGCCCTGGAGAAAACAATCGATACTATCGATAGTTTTGAAACTATCGATACTATTAATTGTTTCAGTCGATAGTTCCGAAAACCCGATATTATCGACTTGGGTTCGATAGTGTCGATAGTCTATCGATGTTTAAGGAACACTACTTTATACAGTTAGTTTGTTTTTAAAGATGTTCCCTAACAAATGCTGCGTTAGTGAACTTCTTGTTTTTATTGGATTTTATCAACGACTTCTCTTCTCGCTACTTTAGAATCTGCCTAAAGTAAATAAGCTTTAGAACGCTACAAATGGATTCCAAAATTAAATATGCGTGATGTATTTGAAGGGAACGTGTACATGAGAGATTGATTTGACTCCGTTGATGTTTTTCAATGCATTAGCCAACAGTAGATATTCTGTGCAGAGAAATCCGATGCTTTCAACGCAATTTTTTCATTTCATCGAGTTCTGCCTATAACTTTAACCCCTTCCCTCTCGCTCCCGTCAAAATCACGGGGTGAGGTTTCGCATTCTATTTCTCGTGGCCGTGATATTTCCGAGCTGGTGTTTTCAAAATTAACACACCAGAAAGATTAAAAACAATGCATTTCTTATACCCGGAAAATTAATTTTTTTCTTATTTTACATACCATGTGGCAGTAACAGACAATTTATAATGTAATTGGAGATAGAGTTAGGTATCACAATAAACCTGATTGTTGGTTTTTCTGAAAAATTAAATTTTCTTAATTCCAAGCTAAAAAAAATTCCACAAATTAAAAATGAAAACATATATTATTCATACACTTATTCTTATACAATTTTCTTGAATAAAAAAAATGGCACTTTTTTCACTGTTTTCTTGAAAATTATGCGATCCTTAAGGGGTTAAATAAAGCATATTGCATTTATACCTTCGATGGGGCTGACTGCAACTTTCCAAGCAATGCCAACTTAAAATGTCATTGACTGAAGAGCCCCTCTGAAACGGGTCTAACATTTTTATATTAAACGTTTTACTTTTTCGTACACGAATTATACAAAGAGAAGATTTTGTAATCTTGAAGAAATTCGACCTCGAGATTTTGATGAATATCCACATTTTAAACCTCCTTGAGTCCTAAAAACACAATTCTGGAATTCTGTCTGTCTGTCTGTGAACACGATAACTCGAAAACGACTTGAGCTAGAGGAATGAAATTCAGTATGCGGTCTCAACACCAAATTCGTAAATTTCTTTCAAATTTTGGTCGAAATTCGCCTAAGGCAAGTCTATCTGTCTCTTCGTGTTCGCTTGAGCACGATAACTCAAAAACTTAAATAGCTAAAAGAATAAAATTTGGTGTACAGTTTTACCGTCAAAATTCTTACCGGCTGTCGGTCTGCATGTGAACGCGATAACCCAGAAACCTAACGGTTTAGATAAGTGACATTGGGTATGTGATCTTGTGACCACAATTGTATATCGGTGTCGAATTTTGACCCAATTGGTGAAAAGGAATGCATGCAATTCCATACTCGGCTTCCTTCATAATCCCTTTCCGGTGCAAAGCATTAAATTTTTAAAAATATGATGCAAAAACATCATGAATGTGTTTAGTTTGTTATCTAGACATAGAATCTACAAAAATTGTTTCTATTTTGCTTCATTTGAGGACCCCTTTAGATTCAGCCTCCTTGATACGCTCAAAAAATATTGTTGAATCTTACAGAAAATCATAAATTAAAACTTCGAGAATATTGGAGATAAAATTGTCGAGTGAATTTGCTAAAATTGTAAACGTCCAAAACTCAAAAATTTTCCTATCTCTGAGTCAAGGAATTTTCGCATTTTTAATCTCTAATATTTCCCGATTCGGAAGCGAAATTTCACTGTTTTGCCATCTACATTCTAAAAGGAATACTATTAGCTGCCTTTTCGTGCAATTTTTCGAGTTTCAAAGTGGATTGGGAGTTTTTTTAGAAAATTTTTAAGTTGGTGTCCTCTTTTGCGACCACCGCGCCGGAAAAGGTCACGAAGTACAAAACGGGCCATATTGCGTCACTATACGCGAAAGTCGGGGTTGGAAAACACTCCCGTTTACGGGCTATGCCACCTGTATCTCCTCATCCGGGGATACAGATTCTTTGAAGAAGAAATGAAGAGATGGTGCTATATTCTGTAATTACAGTAAACACCATTTATACGTCTTTCAAGGGACTGATGTAAAACGGCGTATAAATGAAAAGACGTATAATCGAAATTTTACTAAACAATTTTGATTATTACAAATTTAATTCTAGTCGTGCAAATTCATTTAAAAATATTAATTTTCTAGTTTTTAAGATAGAAATAGTTTAATACTATATAGTATGGAAATCAATAATTAACTTTTAAATTAAATATTTATCATAAAATTGAGAAAAATCAAGCCTTTATTGCATATCGTTTGTACTTATTATACTTATCTTATACGATTTATGTGTATACAGGTAGGTATTTAATTAAGAAAATCTTTAACCATCGTCTGACGTGCCGGTTGTCTGTGAGTATTAAGTACATCATTATGAATCGAATTAAATTCATTGAATGTTTTCTCACTATGCTTTTGACAAAAGAAATAAGTTAAGTAAGTTAAGTTAGTAACTAAAGGAGTCCATTGCGTCTTTGAAGGAAGGTGGAATAACTTCTTCATCATCGTTTCAATTAGCACTACGCGATTAGTCTCCGATTAATTCATCAATTGTGAATAATTTCGGGTCATGATATCTATATCACAGTTCACGTACTAGAAAGGAGGAAATTTTCACATTTTAGAACGGGGTTAAATGACGTATAACCGGAGCTCTGCGTCGTATAAATGAAGTACTTTATCATTACAATGAATAGAAATGAATCAGGACTGTGAAGAAAATACATATAAATGTAATCGACGTATAAATGAGAAACGTATAAACAGTGGTTTACTGTATGTGAGAAAATTGAGGGGAGAACGTTCCGGCTGCTTATAAATTTGAAATGTAGGCACAAATTTTAGAATAAAATCTTTTAGGGCCTCATATGAAGTTTATGTATGGAAAGTAGCAGAGCTACTAGTAATAATAGGGTGCATAGTTTTGCTTTGAAAGTTCTTCCATCCTCCTGAGAGATCACCCACTTTTAGGGAGTTGTTTTGCATATGTGGAGCAACGTAGGCGGCGAAAAGGGGACACGGTTGAGTTCACACATTCCTAAATTTTTACACAACAAAAACAATTTTTTGTGTGAGGTTTAATTGCTTCATCAAGTAAGCTACCTCTAAAAAATAACCAGATGTGTCTTTTCTTGACTTTTTCGTACACCTTAACAATATGACACATTTTGTGTTAGCTTCGTCGTATTATTGTGAAGAGCATCGAGTGTACATTTTGGATCTCTACCTTTTGACGATTGGATCCAAAATTTGATACTGGTCTGAAATTTCAATGTCAACAATATCACGCGTTTTGTATTTAGCTTCCTCGTAATGTGAAGAGCTTCGAGTGTACATTTTGGATCTCTACCCTTAGACCGATTGGATCCAAAATTTGATACTGATCTGAAATTTCGATGTCAACAATATCACGCGTTTTGTGTTTAGCTTTCTCGTATTGTGAAGAGCACCGAGTGTACATTTTGTATCTCTCTCCTTTGACGATTGGATCCAAAATTTGATACTGATTTGAAAGTTCGATGTCAACAATATCACGCGTTTTGTGTTTATCTCCCTCGTAATGTGAAGAGCATCGAGTGTACATTTTGGATCTCTACCCTTTGACCGATTGGATCCAAAATTTGATAGATCTGAAATTTCGATTACAAGACACCAAATCAAATTTCGAACTCTGGCCGGAAACCACAGGCATAATTTCATTTTTATTTGTTAGTCATATCTTTTCGATTTGACTTTTGATGGTTTTACACTGTTTACCTGAGAATACGCAAAATACAAAGGAAATCTTTGCTAAAATTATATTCCCCCTAGCTTTTAACGTTACGATTTCTCAATGTATTGATAAATACATTTCAGTCTTCTTTTACATGTTATTAAAGACACTTTTATGGATTTTTACTTTCTCGTATACAAAGTATACTATGAGAAAGTATTGTAATCGTCAAAAAAATTCGAACTCGGGATTTTGACGAATCTCCACGTTTTAGACCTCCCTGAGTCCGAAAAACACAACTTTGGAATTATGTCTGTCTGTGATCATGATAACTCGAAAATTATTTGAACTAGATCGATGAAATTGTGTATCTGATCTTTACACGTAATTTGTAGGCTTCTATCAAATTTTGGGCAAAATAAGTTCAAGGGAAGTTTGTCTTGTCGTCTGTCCGCGTTCATGTGAACACGATAACTCAAAAATTCTAGATCATAAAATTTGGTATACAGTTTTATCATCAGAATGTAGGTCCGTATCAAATTTTGGTCCAAATCCGTCAAAGGGTTGACTGTCTGTCGGTCTGAATAATCACATGCTTGTGAACACGATAACTCTTTGACACAATGACTTAGATAAATGAAACGTGGTAAGTGGCCTTCTAACATTAATTGTAGATCTGTGTCCAATTTTTGTTTCAATCGGTCAAAAAAAGACGTTCATATTGCATATTCAATTTTTTTACTATGACGCAAGGTCATTTTGCGTCTTGGCGATATTCGTGACCTTGGCGTTTGCTAAGGGAAACTATTTGATAGTCATGGCATTCTCGGTTACAGAAGGTTCGCATTTTTTATCCGCGCGGGGCGGAAAGGAAAGGACACCTTTTTGGGAAGTATACAAGAAAATTTAGGGGAGACCACTCCCGCTGGTTATTGTTTGCAACATTTAAAATTTTTGTTTGTTGTAATTGGAACTTATAACTGAGCAATTTTTGTGTCACACATACTTATAAATCAGCGGTAATGTCGTTCCCTCGACTTACGCATACGCTTCTATAACATAACTCGTTTTGTGTTTAGCTTCGTCGTATAGTGAAGAGCTTGGAGTACGCATTTTGGACCTCTCCCCTTTGACCATTTGAGTCCAAAATTTGATATTGATCTGGAATTTCGATGTCAGGATTCCCTATAGCGGTATATAAAACCACTGTCTTCTGTTTGTTTTTTGTATTGCTAAAGGCAAGAAATAAGAAATCCAGCGCAAGAACAAATCACTCAGTGCTACATTCATACAATTAATTATCGAAAAAACAATTAATATTAAAATTGCATTTTTTTTTTCAGAAACATGTGATGGTGTGGAACCACTGTCGAAAATTTTATTCCACTCCGTAGATGTATTCTGAGACAATTACACTTCAAGAAATCTTGAATTAAATCTTTTCTAATAGCTTTGACTAATTCAATTTTATCTTAGCCCTGGGCAATTGTCTAAGAGACAGTCTTGAACAACGTTCATTTTTATGGACGTACGCCAACTGTTTTTAGGGAGTATTGTTCCGATGAGCATGAATGCTGTTTTCTAATTTACACTGGCTCATCACTCAAATAAGATGTTTTGATCTATAAAGAAAGAATTTTGTTTGAACAACAATGGATGAGTTTTATAGCTTCTTTTCCTGTTTACTGTATTTGATAATTTAGCTGCTACTAAGCCAAAGTCGGGTCCATCGAGGAGTTTGAATGAAATCATATATCAACTGATTGTTTTCACCTGTAACAAATGTTACCTGTCAAAGAAAACGTGACTTTTTTGCATCTTAAAAAATTCAAGCTCTTCCCTTTAGAAACTGTTCTCATTGGTCCTTTTAGGATGTCGAATGGTAGTTCTCATCTTTACAGAACATATACTTTCTCCTCAAGTTACGACCATTCACATTTTCAGTCTCAGAAAGTAAATTTCAAATACATAGGCAATTCGCATATTTTTAGACGATTTTAACGGTATTTACAGAACTATTTAATATAATATTTTTGTATTTTCAATGTTTAGTTTGATAGCCAGCATTCTTAACAATCTTTCTACACCGTAACTTCCATGAAAAAAATTACTTTTGTGGTATCGGAAGAGGTATCTTGTCCCATTCCTCTTGGATAGCTTTCCAAAGCCCACAAAGGTTTGCAGGTCCACGTTTGGATAATGCGCGTTTTAAAAGTCCAAAATCGCAAAAACTCATGAGTGATACAGAACTATTTTCCAGGAATATCAGTGAAGGTTATAATCTTAATATCCCTTTCTTGGTCTATTTTTTCCAGGAAATGAAGAGGGGATTGTGATGTGCGGCTGCTTGCTTTGTTTTTGTGCAGTGTTCTACTGACTGATGGCATTGAGAGTAAATAGATGTTATTTCATATTTGAAGACAGTAAATAAAATATGCTCCTGATAGTATGTGGAGTTGATCTTAGCATTTTTATCCAATCTCTTAATTTTAATTTTGTCTTTATATGAGAAACCAGCAGCAATCATAATTCCGATAGAAAAATTTTCATTAGATTCTGTGAACCATGTTTAAGAGTTTTTCTCCTCTTTGGTGGTAATAAGTTGAATTTTTTTCTTGCAGTCACTTAAATAGAATCAACCTTCATCTATTGTTACAACATTTTTCCATTTTTGTCCGGATAAATGCTTTCATAAAGAATTCTGCAGCGTGCTCTACGTTCAGCGATATGACGTGGAGAAAGACGATGGACATTGTATTTTGGGGGCTTTTTGATTTTCAAATCAGTGTTAATCATTTTGTTTACAGTTGATACTGAGCATTTTAATGATTTTGCAACAAACCTTTGACTTGGAGGATTTTCTTTTAACATTAAAGATCTCACCTTTGCAATATTCGAAGAATATTTTTTCCTTCGATACGCATTTGGAGCAATTTTTCCACTTGAAACCAAACTTGGACGATTTTTTCCTTGCTGATTAACAATATTACCTATTGGAGGTTTAGACATAAAAAAAACATGGCTTTCACAGCATCTTTAAATAACTGAATAACATTAACTCTCTTTGGAAAGAGAAAAACGTAGAATTCCATCCATAGCTTCTTTAAAAGCGCCATTTTGCTTGTAAATAAAAATTTTATTTTGCAAATGATAAATTATAGCTTCAAAAATGCAATTGTTGTGGAAATCAATTTTTCCAAGCAAATGAATTTATCCTACAGCGAAATGAAATCGTTCTAAAAATGTGCGAACACCCTCTGTGGAACATAATTTAAAGCTGTATTTTTGTTTACAGTACGTACAATAGAGTATCAATTATGGATTTGTCACATTATGTACTATAAATATACTTACATGGACTGAATTTTTGTGCTTTATGTACAATTGTTATAATCCTTTTGAAGGAAAACGGTGTTGAAAAATATAAATCCGACTTAGAGGATATGTGGTTCAGAACAGCATTCGGTCGTAAGTCGAAGAAGACCTGTACTTATAAAAAATGAAAAAACTTTAACTAGAGTTAGTTATTTCTTCTCTTTTCTCAAGTGAATGTTTGCTGGCTTTTCCTTCTTCAATGCGCATTTATTTTTGCTACAACAATAACCATTTTAGGTTTAAATTTCCCGGTCCAATAAAATATTTGGGAAAAATAACTATAAAAATAGTTGAATTTTTCAAACATTAAATGACTGAGCATTGATTGATGGAATTCAATGTACGTGACGTCACATACACGTGACAAATGTAACTAAGTATGTCATCTGGCGCTGTGTCGTGATGTGACGTCTTTTTTCTTCCCCAAAAATGTGCACTATATTCCCAAAATTTAATTGGCGAAGTACATCTGTTGTATATAACAGGAACAGGAATTGATTCCTTTATAAATGAAATAGTTAATAACCTACCGTTTCTTGGATTTTTTGTGCAGAGTTATTCAAATCAATTGCTAAAGCTTCTTTGTAAACAAAGATAGAGAAAAGAGATTTGAGCACAATACAGAAGGACGTTTAAAGTTTGGTTTGCGTACGTAATAATTGCCCTGTGTGATTTCCCTTAGTCAGACGTATAGCCTCCTTGAGGTTGTCCGTTTCACTACCATGTGAAGCAGAGGCTGCCCGAGGCCCGAGAAAGCCGGGCAATTGCCGATGGCGCCAAAGCTGGAGTGTGAAGAAAAATGCTTTACTAGACTTGAGAAATAAAGTCATATATTTCTAAAATTTGTTGAATATATCTTTTTTAGTTTCAGTAAGACCACTATACAGGGTGTCCACTAAAGTCCTTCTACCCCACATTAACTTGAGGACGGCGACAGCTATTGCCACAAACTTGGTGTCTTAAAAAGATGTATTTTTGTACTAAATCAATACCGCTCTACAGCTTTGTGTTTGATTTTTTTTCCGCATCTTGTACCGTTTTCGAGATATGAACTCTAACTCTGTTGTTTGCCGCAAGGTGGCGCTGTAACCAATCTCACCGTGTAGCGCATGGTAACTTTACTTTACCTAGACACCAAGTTTTTGGCAATAGTTGTCGCCGTTCTCAAGTTAATGTGGTTAGAAGGACTTTAGTGGACACCCTGTATAGTCTTAAATATAACTGAAGTTTAAAAATGTTCTCCATAATTCATATTTTCAGGCAAAACACGCATATTTCACATTTAGAATACAGACATTATAGAACTTTAAAAAAATAAGTTAGTTTTTGGTGGAGCTCCATATTTTTGCCTTGCCTGGTTGGTAAACTACTTCGGGCCGCTTCTGATGTGAAGCATTCTTGATACGTACCTTCGATTCGTACACAAGACAGAATCTTCGACATATCCCAATGAAATGAAGACACAAAAAATAATTTTCGGAAGATTTAGACAGTCACATGCAGAGTATGCATGTGGCTATCGAACGTCCATCAAAGGTTGATAACATGCTTCACAGTGTCTGGCGTGAAATAGGGACGGGAAAAACCTACCGGTTTTCACCGAAAACCTGTTTTTTTTTCTGTTGACTTATTTTTTCGGTTATTTTTTGTCGCGGTTATAACCGGTTATTTTTTTAAATCCAATAACCGGATAAAAAAACCGGATCTGAAGATAGGCTCGATTTTAGGTTCGATTAGACTAAAATTTACCAAGTTATGAAGCTTTGAATTTCATCATCTTAGACCAATCAACGATAACGGCTTCCTCGAGGCGTCTGTTGGTTGGCGGATTACTGAAAGAATCTTTATGAACAGATAAATATTGGTCAATGGATTGTTTTCCTGCAGAAACAATATTAATAAAATTTTTTGTCTACAAACGGCTTCTGTTTTTCATTTAAAAAAAACCGAAAACCGGTTATTTTGAGCGGTTATAACCGCCAGGTTAAACCGGAGGTAAAAACAACCTGACAAACCGAAAACCGGTTATTTTCGGAATAAACGCCATCCCTAGCGTGAAACGGACTACCGCACGGATGTTGCCCGTGTGATCAAGAGAAGTCACATAGGGCAGTTGTCACGTACGCAAACGAAACTTTAAGCTTCCTTCTGTATTGTATTTAAACTTTTTCTTCCTATCGTTGTTAATAAGGAAGTTATAATCAGTGGCGTAGCAAGAGTAATTGGTGAAAGGGGGAAGAAAAGATATTTTCTCTCCCCAATCGTCATCAGTGACTTAGCAGAGGTAAATGGCGCCCGGTGCATAATTGGCATTAAAAATGACCTATACTCCCTAATCTTTTGACAGGTGACCAGAGTATCTACACCTTTCTTGAACACTCCTCGCTACGCCACTGGTTATAACTTTTTGTAATCGGTGTAGGGGAACCTGGGGCAAAACAGAACAACGGGGTAAAACAGAACGCCCTCATTTTTTGCGCAATGTTTTTCCCCAGTTTGTTGCGCAATTTAGTGGGAACTCATGGAATCTTATAACACACACTGCTGCACATGATTGAGCTGTCAAAATCCATGAGAGTTGGCTTCTGCGTATAGTTTAGACGATTGCCTCGTTTTTGAACATAATACTGTAGTTTCACCGAGTTTTTTTCCTTAAGTTAATTCAAATAAGTTATTATTATGTTTGGATAAGCACTGCTTTTTCGTTAGTATTATTCTATGGACTGTCCATTCATGTACTTGTATTGTAATTCCTTAGTTTCTAGCCTAGCCTTACAGTAGTTCTTTGTTAACTTCTACACCTGGGACATGACGGACCGGGGCAAAACGGCTCCGGGTTCCGTTTTGCCCCAGTGTAATTTGCCTATTGCCGGAGTAGAAAAGTGTTGATGAAGATGCATTTCTCATTTAGAGGTTTGGTCGTTAACTTTATTTTTCCTTTGTTTAATTTTTAATTACCGAGATACTGTCTGAAGTAATTTTATTAGGATTCTTATACTTAATATGACTTATAATATGTTGAATAGACATAGGAAAACAGTATTTTCTTATATTTAAGAATTTCCAAAGAGTACATAAAACCGTGTCCGTTTTGCCCCGGAGCTAGGGTAAACGGACCATTTGACAAAGTTTACTAAATCGTGAATAACAAATTATGTACTGATCATAAATTAATTTTTAAATTCATTATGCGTGACCGAGTATATAAACTTCATAAAATTGCATTTTCAAACGTCTCTAAGATTATTTACCATTTTACAGCCCTCTAAACCTTAAGTGTCCCGGTTTCCCTTAACTATTTTGAATATCCCTGTATTAATACTGTTCATATGATTTAATATTAAGTTTTTCATGTAGAAATTGTCGGAAACTTTTTAAAATAAACTTTTGTCAAGAAATTCCAGTAACATTAAAATACTTTTCAACAAGCAAGTCTATCGCCAAGTTCGAAAATAATGAATTTTCATCTATTTATGTTGTGTTCATGTTTTTATTTTCATCCATTACCTAAATGCAATCATTAATTTTAATCGCATTTTAACCCTTTATTTACTGAATTAACTTACCAGCAACTTTCCAATTTTATTTTGGCATCGTTACACGTGTTTTAATGCAGAATAAACACAGGAAAGATATTTTTTGTTAATTAAATAAAATAATTTAATTAACTTGATTAATAATTTAAAAAAATAATTTCTGCCTTCATCTGCCATCTACTGCTAGCTTTCGGAACTACATTCCTCGTGTTTATGCGAATACTGTCAGGAAAAACGCTCAAATCACGAAGATATAGCTTGATTGAAGTTGAACTTTTAAGTACAGTCGGGGAATAAAGGGTTAAAACAAACATGGAAACAGATTCTCCCATGTTCCTTAAAGGGACATACGACACTTAAACCTCGAAAAAATTAGTACTGTTAAGTACAGTCAGGGAATAAAGGGTTAAAACAAACATGGAAACAGATTCTCCCATGTTCCTTAAAGGGACATACGACTCTTAAACCTCGAAAAAATTAGTACTTTTAAGTACAGTCGGGAAATAAAGGGTTAAAACATACATGGAAGCAGATTCTCCCATGTTCCTTAAAGGGACATACGACTCTTAAACCTCGAAAAAATTAGTACTTTTAAGTACAGTCGGGGAATAAAGGGTTAAAACAAACATGGAAACAGATTCTTCCATGTTCCTTAAAGGGACATACGACCCTTAAACCTCGAAAAAATTAGTACTTTTAAGTACAGTCGGGAAATAAAGGGTTAAAACATACATGGAAGCAGATTCTTCCATGTTCCGTAAGGGGACATACGACTCTTAAACCTCGAAAAAATTAGTACTTTTAAGTACCGTCGGTAAATAAAGGGTTAAAACATACATGGAAGCAGATTCTTCCATGTTCCTTAAAGGGACATACGACTCTAAAACCTCGAAAAAATTAGTACTTTTAAGTACCGTCGGGAAAGAAAGGGTTAAAACATACATGGAAGCAGATTCTTCCATGTTCCTTAAAGGGACATACGACTCTTAAACCTCGAAAAAATGGGGGGAAACTTTCAAATTCGATACATTATATCTCTGAAACAATGCGATTCACAAACTCACTTTTTTTTCCTAGAAAAATATCTTTCATTTCTCTTATAGTACACACATTTTCAAACCTTCATATTGGCATTATTTATTTGAGAGAATAATAAATATGGGTACAATTTTTGGAGAAAAAATGAGATAGTCACCTTGCGCGCATGATTACGGATTTCTCTAAACCCAATATTTTGGGTATATCAGTAATCCAAACAGTTTGTTTAAGAAACTGAACCTCTCAATTTATTCACATTTAAATTTAATTTTTATTTTATATACCAAATTAAAATAAAAATGTTAAAAATAGTTAAAATTTCAATATTTCTAACCCCCCAAAAAACCTTCTTTGGAGAAATATGTACAAAAATGTGGTTCAATTTGTAGAACATAGCAAAATACATAATCGGTAAAAATTTTATGTAAAAATATTCAATAGTTCTTGAGATATTGTGCGCGCACAATATATATAAAAAAACACATTTTGAGATATAGCGCTTTAAAGATATGACCATATTCAATGTTTACGTTGAAGAGCTCACTCATTTTCCTTCATAACTTCCATAATTATAGGAATTTTTTAACGCGAATTGTTTTAAATTGTTCAGAAAAGACAGGGAAATAATCAATAGTTTTTTCCTAAAATCGAAAATTTTCGAGATTTAACAGTCGTATATCCCCTTAAGGAAGCACCAGAATCTGCCTTCCAGTTTTTTCAGCTCGCCACCATGCAGCGCAAACGAGGAATTACGGAAATAAAGCAAATCCCGGGGAAATTCCATATTCCGTGCCCTGTATTAGGTCAGCGTTCTTCCAACCCGCGAGATATCTTATCTGGCCGCTCAAGTTACCGCAGAACGTGTAGGGGTATGCGAACAGCTCTGCTGCAGTGGTGAGGGCGTCTCAAATAAATGAAAGAGATGTTGTCACACGCGATTTTTTGATAGCCTCCTCCGTCTCGCATTACACACACGATTGCGTTTCCACACCGCGTCTCACAGTGTGTAAGTTGTCATTCGACACCGAACGCAGGGAATTTGAAAAAATTGGTACCTGATGTGGTAAATTAAGGAACTGGGAAGAATTTGCGTTGGTTTAATTTTAGTTTTGGTCGGAAATCGTTTATGCTCATGCTTTTTCTATAATTCTACAGATAATATAGTCAGCGACATCTCGTGTTGACAATCAGGGTCGGATTAAGCCCCGTAGGGACCTATTGGCAGTACAAGCTTCGGGCCCTCCAATTTTTCCCTATCAAACTTCTCAATCAAGTATTTTTTTAGTGATTTTCATTTAATCTCTACGCAAGCAGTTTAAGTAACAAATATTAAGGCAATCTGAAATAACAAAATATTTAATTACGGGTCACTTTCAGGAAAGTTCATATCAGTACCTCTCAATTAAAAAAATTAATTAATTCTTTTTAATTGAAAGAATTACAAACTTTTTTACCGAACCAAAATACTCTAATACAAAGTTTGCTAAAGCTGTTGAACCAGTCAGCCAGCTGCAAAAGAAAATGTCAAAGCAAATTCGGAAATATAAAAAACTGGCAGTACGCGCACGGCGTTGCCCGTGGAATCAGGACTTTAACAAAATGAGAAAAAAAACCCGCCCACAATGACATGAAAAAGTTTTGAAAACAAAATCAAAACAAAAGATACACATTTTTTGATTTACCTGCTTATATTTTTTTTTTCGCGCTACATTACAGAGTACGTTAATCCAAAACAATATTACAAAATTGAAACGTGAAAATGATTATTATACAGCAAGCAAAATATAAATCAAATTCGAAAATAATAATCGAAGTAATTCATTCAGGTGAAGGTCATGACGTATCCTGCCCGTCCGCCAATCAAAATGGCATCAACGTTCCGAAGAAGTGCCGCGTGAGGAACTCGATCGAGAAAAATAACTCTCAACGGCCCAGAAAGAAATTATTTTTTAAAAAAACGGGAAAAGATATTTTAACCGTTCTTGTTTTAAATCTGACAGAACCGTTCTAGTTATAAGCTGAAAAAAATTGAAAATAATAGTGTTATTAGAAAGTCTGATGCAACAAATTTAAAAACAAAACTAACATTTAGTTGGCAAAACTGATTATTTTTTAAAAAATTCTCAAAATTCAATAAATTACGTTAGAAATTCAAAATTAACTTCATTAGAACGGAAATCGCGTGCTCTTTCCGATGGTGTTACTATTTTTGTCGCACAGTTATACAAAACCATTCTATTGAGAAATTAGTGCGAAAAATCAACTAAAACAACACAAAACATTAAATAAAAAAAATTCTAGATTGAATTTTAAAATTTCGGCTTCGAGGTGCATTCAGTCACCATTACGGCTACCTGCGTGCCAAATTTCATGGCTGTAAGTGCGATAGATTCGTCTGGACATCGCAGACAAACACACACAACACACACAAACATTGCCTTTTATAAGTATAGATAAAACCTTAAGAATAGTGTTTCGAAATTTAGGCGATACTTGATTTTAATTTGAATAAGCTCGTGTATACTTTCTTCTAAACTAAATTATTTTGAAAATAATGCCAAAAAAGCGGTCGGGGTGTCCCAAAAGTTGCGGGACCCCCGTCGACTCGGGATTCTCAAAAGTTTCTGGGCCCTTAGGAGTTACCTAAATCGGGACCTGGTTTGCAATTTTGTGAAAGTTAAGCATTGCATCGCCGTCGAAATATCCAAGAGTGTCATCTTAATATATTTAATAGAAACTGGTGTTTGAAAACAATTTAGATTTTTTTTTAAAAACATAGTAATTGATATTCTATTTAATAAAACTCTATACCCAAAGCTAACCGAGTTTAATTTTGCGAAATTCCTTTTGTTCTAACATTTTGTAGGTTCTAGAATGCTGCTGATGAGAGCTTTCCATCGAAGCGTCACAAGTTTAGATCACAAAGCAATCGCAATTGGGGGGGAGGGGTGTGAAAATCGTTTTTCATCCCCTAACGTCTAAGGTATTTCAGCCATGGAAAAAGTTTCAGTGCAAAAATTGTTCGTTATGATAATAATGTAATTCGCCTAATTTGAAATATCTTTCTGTTTTCAATCGTAAGGGAGTTATGGAGAAATGAATATTTGAAACCAACACCATTTTCATCCCTTTCCCATTTACGATTTTAGCTGAGATTTTTCACCCTTCCTGTAGCAAATCCTTCACCCATTAAAAACTTTTAAACGAGGGATGGTTTTAAATCCCAGGGACCATGAGAAGCGAAATTCTGTAGAAATTTTCCCCAAGTCGTGTCACGAGAACCATTGCAATGGGAAGTAATCCTATAAAGACTTAAACAGAATATCTTTCATAGATGCGTTAAAGTGCTGGAAAAGAGAAATTTTTACAATCTGCCAAGAAAAATTTGCTTGGAATAAGCTGTTGAAAATCGTGACTGGATTAATCAGAATTCTTAAACAGGGTGTCCACTGTAATCCAATAGCTAATTTCTAAACTAAGATTGGCGGTCATTGCGAAAATAACCGGTTTTCGGTAAATCAAGTTTCTTCACCTCCGGTTTAACCTGGCGGTTATAACCGCTCAAAAGAACCGGTTTTCTGAGCTTTTTTATAAAAAACAAACGCTGTTTGTAGACAATTTTTTTATTAATATTGTTTCTACAGGAAATCAATCCTTTGACCAATATTTTTCTGCTCATGAAGACTCTTTCAATAATCCGCCAACCAAGACGCCTCGAGGAAGCGGTTGTCGGTGATTGACCTAAGATGATGAAATTCAAAGCTTCATAACTTGGTAAATTTTAGTCTAATCGAACCTATCTTCCGATCCAGTTTTTTCCCTGGTTATTGGATTTAAAATAAATAACCGGTTATAACTGGGACAAAAAAATAACCGAAAAACCGGTTAACCGAAACAAAAAAAAAAAACAGTTTTCGGTTAAAACCAGTAGGTTTTTTTCCATCCCTATTCCAAACCGGTAGATTTATTTTCAATTGGAAAAATGCTTAAAATAAAGCAAAAAATATAATTTATGTTGTATAAGTCAATAAATATACTGCTGAAAAAAATTACGTAATTTTTACGTAACGTAATTTTTTAAAATTACGTAATTTTTAACAGACGCAAGACGTAATTTTTAAAAATTACGTCTAAATTTTTATACAATCCCCCGGTCCTCTTAGTCAATATTAAAATAGTCTTGACACAGAAAGGTTTTAAACAAAAAAAAAAGTTCCACTCTTCTGCTACTAAAAGTGACCGAGTTTTGAAGCTTTGAATATCACTATTTTAGACCATTTCATTGGTTGACTCTAAGAAAATCTATCAATCAACGGTCGCCTCGAGGAAGCGGTGACAGAGTTAACTTTAAGCGGCACACGCAGTTACTATGTTTAGCCGTTTTTCTAATTGATTTAATTTGGCATTTGCCCTATGAACGTGTCAGAACAACAAATCTTTATTCCGAAAATAACCAAACCAATTGTCGTTAATAAATAATTAAATTCCTCTCAATCGTTTGGCCGTCGTCAACCGTCCACTCAACCGTTCGGCATTTCGTTGGTAAATTTGTTTGTTATGCAGTCACGACCAAACGCGTCGTTTCATTTTCTTCGAATTCGGCATGAATATTCCTTGAAGTCATTAAAAACGACGTATGTTAAAGAGCTTTCATTTTTTAATTCCATTTCCAGATGGTGGCCGTTTAAATGATTCTTTTTCATGTGATGATCAGCTGTTTTCGGTAATTCTAACCGATAGGTTCATACTATAAAATTCTGAAAACTGCCTCCACTCTCGAACGTAAAATTTTCTAAAAGTTTGTTGCAGTATATTTTTGACGCAACTTTAATGGAATTTTAATGGAACGCAATTTCAAAGAAAATGTAGCGTAATGTCATGTTGTACATAGTTTAAGCAAAAGATCTCTCTTTATGAAAAAGTGTTAAATAAATGCTTTTTTTATAAAGAAGACTTAAAATGCTTCCTGAAATACGTCGACTATTTTCGATTATCTGTTCTCTCTTTTATGAAATAAAAAATAAGTTTATAAAAATCAATGTTGGGTCATTCAAAAAGCCTTCGTGGTCAGTATCTGACCCGAGGGTCATAGCTTCTCCACCACTGCTCTAGAGCAAGAGCGCCTCTACCACTTATCTACCCCGGTCGTATTTCAGCATTTATGACCGGGCACTCCAAATGGATTGGATTTCAAGACAAATTGAATATTCAAACTGACTGGCTTTGGCGTGGAGCTTTCATGAATGTCCGGCCTTAAAGACTACGATGAAGAGCATATCTTAGTTCTTTGGGGGAGGCGAGGTCTACTGCTCAGAGAATTACTAGCTCAATTTCGGAATCCATTGGCCATCCAGAAGAAGGAAAAGAGGAAGCGAAATTCATTGATAATACAGTAAAGCATCGTTCCTACGTCTTTATAGGGAATGACGTAAAACGACGTATAAGTGAAACGACGTATAATCGAAATTTTAATAAATAACTTTTATCGATACAAATTTAATGCTACTAATGCAAATTAGCTTAAAAATAATAATTTTAAAGTTTTTTAAAAATAGTATGGGAGAATGGAATAAAACCGGGTAATATTAGTTCTTCTTTCTAGCGGATACTCAATTACACTCTACTTGTGAAAAAAAGGGACAGTCATAGTGGTGTGCTGCAGATGTTGAATTCGCTGCTTCTGTGAAGGTTTATTTGTTTTAAGACGCCAGGTCTCTAATGTTCGTTTGGTTTTAAAACTGTCCTTACTTAAAAACCATTACATTTTTAAAAGCCATTTTTAGTCCAGCTTATTATACGTTTACTAAGATATTTATACTCTATAAAAAATAAGGATTTACTCCAATAATTGCGCGATTCTATTTCGTTTTTTATAACCTCTGCACTCGGGGTAAAACCGGGTACTACAAGTGGCGTAAGACCGGGACAGTCAGTATTCATTATTTTTCTGATAAGACGATAAAAACACATCTGACGTTGATTGTTTATATTTTAATGATGTATTTTCTAATTTTAATAAAGAAGAATGGTTAATCCAATGTAAAAACTGTCTTAGCAGTGCCCACGAAAGCTGCAGTGGCGCGGAGGAAGAAGACAACTGCTTTACTTGTGAATTTTGCAACTAATATTTTTAAATTCTAATATAAAATAAAAATGATCACAACTTTTCCTCTGAAAATCGAGTTTTCCTAATTTCCCATAACTTTAACATGTGTGGGGTAAAATCAGGCAGTTTGACTTTTTTTATAAAACGATCATTGCTAAATCGTTATAACACTGTGACTTTTCTAGAAAGATATGTTGTACTCTGATAAGCAATGAATATTTTAATAAAATTTGAGAGCTCTATGCCGAATATTTTTGCTCCAAAAGGGCCTTCGAGCCTTAGTTACCCTGTTTTACCCCACTTTCACCTAAATGCAAAACGTATAAACGGTCCTTTACTGTATATTATTTCATTCACCTTGTCATTCTCATATTCCTCAGTTTTTTTTTTATCAAAAAAAGTGCGATACATTTTTGAAAGCAGTTGCAAAAAATAAAACTTTAATGAACTGCAACTTTCATGAAAGAAAATGTTTCAAGTTCTTCCAATGACAAGATAAATGAATAAATTTCATAGGTTTCAGAAAATCCTAATGTAAGAAAGAAACGAACACTACTGACCTAATACGCTAAAAATATACAGTTTAAATATGTTTTTCAACATCTGTAACTTATGGGAGTTGAAATCATATTCAAATATTAGTTCTGAACTTTTTGATCCGGATGGCAGATACATGAAATAGGACGATCCCCATTTATGAACTATAAACCTCCTCTCCGGAATTCCCGCCCTCTAAAGTAAAAAAAAAAGAAAAGGTTTCAGTCTCTCTCCCTCTCTCTTTTAAGAACTGAACGTATATGTACAAATACAGTTTTTTTCGTATGTACATATATATCGAAATTCTTTTAAACTCTTATTTATAATTCTCTCATTTTATTTCACCGTCACACACAAATGTATCTTTCTTAAAAATTGCCGTTTCTTTTTCCAAAATGGAGTTCCGCCATTGCATTTAATTTTGTGATGTTCCGCAAAATTAATCCGAATTAATAAATGACAAAATATCTATTTTTAAAAAGAGTATCAATTACAATTCTTTTCATTTTGAGATAGAAAACTCCCATAACAAGCGAACTTTCTAAAAATAACATAAGTCTCGATTTTCTTAAAATTTTAATATTTGTTGACTTTTCGATATTTCCTTCTAGAAACAGTTTTGTTGATGAAATAGCATATTAAATGTTATTCTATCGCATTTCATTTTCACTTGGGCTATACTAGAATCAATTTGCTTGACGTTATATTCCGACATCAAACGTAGCAACGCAAGTCCTCTATTATCTATAACTACATATTGTCCTACATAGTCTTATATAATTAGGGGACCACGGTGGCCTAGAGGCAAGGCCTCGACTTTGGGGCTGGATAATTAGGGGACCACGGTGGCCTAGTAGCAAGGCCTCGACTTTGGGGCCGGATAATTAGGGGACCACGGTGGCCTAGTGGCAAGGCCTCAACTTAGGGGCCAGATAATTAGGGGACAACAGTGGCGTAGTGGTAA